>JAODKL010000001.1:45400441-45433111 GCA_026780765.1 Petrocephalus schoutedeni | reverse complement strand
AACATGCCTAAATGCATTGAGTTGCCACCATGTGATTGGCTGATCAGTAATTTGCGTCAACAAGCAGTTGGACAGGTGTGCCTAATAAAGTGGCCGGTGAGTGTATGTATATAGGACCCCAACAGAGATGTATCTATTCTGCTCAAACTGGTGACCATCAGCCTAACGTTCTGAGCCACAGCAGCCCCCAGAGGCCTCATGCTGCCAGTTCACTCCAGCACCCTCGACTCCCCGCCTCCCACGTGGGCGATACACTCTTTCCTGGCTCCTATCACATTGTTGGTGAAAAAGTTGAATGCATGACAGTTGCACAGTGCGGGCCCTCCGGATGGCGATGGCCAAACCCAGGGTACGTGTGAACGTTACACTGACAGGTGCTTGGCTGTCCCGTGGAGGAGGTGCTGCCAGGACTGTGAGTAGGATGCTGGTGAGATCCAGCACAGAGGCACCGGAGTCTGGAACCCCGTGATCTGTGGTGTTTTTGTGCGATGTGCTAATGGCCATCTGCGTTCCCACACCAGGGCCCCTCCATTTCTTGTGTTTTTTGACTGTGCCACCCTGCCGCTGGTTGGTCAAAGTTGGTCAAATGATTAAAAGAAAACCATGGGGCCCCAGCCCCATTAGTCTGGCCCTCTCCTGTAACCTCTCCCTGACCCCACAGGCCTCAGTTCTGACCCTTCACCACTTACCCAGAATGCAATTCTTCCTCCATAGTCACAATCAGAAAAGATCCTTCTACTCACTTACCTGGGAGAGACGAGCCATATCCTGCCCCCCCCCCCCCCCTGCCCAAAATAGCTCTCAGCTCCACCTCAGTGGCTCTCTCCACAATTGCCCCACCCTGATCAACTAACCAAGCACTGATTGGACCCTTAATAGATCAAATTAAATGTACTTATGGGTGTGGAATGGCCAGGATCCCACACGCTAACCTGAGAACCTGAGATCTGCTGTTCGACCTGGAGCCAGGATCTGGAACACTGTGGTATCTGTCATACCATGGGATTTGTCAAACTGTGAGGCATTATTGGCTTATCTCTCAGACCTAGTGTGTCAGTGGTGTAATCTGTACATCTCTTGCCTTAGGCTTCCTCCCAGCCCTGGGGGAGGTGGGTGTTGCAGGGCCATAAGTGGAAACCCGCCGTCTCTGGCACCCACACCGGCCCCGAGATCCCTTATTGAGCCACAGGCGTCCACCCCAGTACTGAGGAGCCCAAGCACTGAAGGGGAAAACGTAGTGAGATCTATAGTGTCTGTGAGTGTTTGGGCCTGCAGGAATGTGGGGGGGCAGAGAGGCATGTGCACCCACACAGTACACGGGGCAACATTGTCACTCACTATTTGCCATTCAGTAATAATAATAATATATGGGCATAAATGTCATTAAGTGGATGACATTCACACGCTTTCTCTCGATTGCTTTGGCACATGAGAAAACATGAAAAATACTTAACATTCTCACAACTGTACGAGAATTTCTCAATACAGTTCATGCACAGCACAACACAACACATACAGCACAACACAACGGTTTAGCTGCAAAAGCCCGTAACTTACCCAAAACAATGAACTCCTGTCTCAAAGCAAATAATTTCACCGATGAATTAGTCAGTGCCACCAAAATTAAAAGTACCACTAGCATCTTTTTAACCAGGAGAGTCAAAAAGCTTAGATACATTGTCAGTATGTCAGTGTCAGTAAGCTCCTGAGCTCCACTATTCTGTTAATCATTTCCCACTTTCTCAGTGTCGCTGGTTGATCATTTTTCATTTGCAAACTGATACTTATTCATGTCAAAAACAGCAGCTTCAACACTGTGAGGCTCTACATTATAGTATGTAAAGTTCACTGGCAAGAGACAGCACTCGCATGCGTATGTAACATCTTCAGATCTCAAGACACAGTACAACAGCAAACAAAAGTCACCCAGCAACGTATAACACAAAACAGCAGAATGGCAATACAAGAACAACAAAATATATTGTGGGAACCAAAAACACAACAATGCTGTGTCACTGAAATTTATGGAATATATTCTTAACTCATTTTGAAAGCTTGGTTAACTGTTTTGCATGTGGTGACCAAAAGAAAGATCACATGCATTTATAGTTGTGGGTGTAAAATTATTACAATGGGAAATAACATACAGTAATCTCTTTTGACCAACAAGACTGAAGCAATTGAAAATTGTGCCGAAAGATGACAATTGTACAAAACCATTTCCATATATGTACAAAAAAAAACTGGAAATTCATATGAAGGAATGAGAAATAATGTTCTGCTGCGCAGAAGGGTCATTATGGGTATTACACTTGCCGTTTTGCAAATGTTAATTGAGAAATAATAATAATGGCCCTTTCCTTCCCTCTTTTTCCTTGTTTCATGTACCATTTACATTTACAATTTCTGATGATTGCAGCACACTCCTGTCAGCGGCATTGGAGTGACTGTGTTTTATGAAAGCCACTATAGTTAAATAAACTGAACTGAACTTAATTGAAACTGAACTGTGTGCTATGCTTCCTGGGATAGTCTGCACAGGAGTAGCCGATTGAGAAGGAAATTGTGGTACCACTATCAGTTGGTCCAGTAGGTGGAAGGACGATTTATCAGGTACACTTACAGTACAGAGAAAAATCAGCATGAAGAAAACTCTGAATTGAAATAAAAGAACATCTTTGTTTGAAATTTTTGTTTCTCCAGGGTGAAGCAGGTGCTAATTTTTCCAAAAGCTGGTGCAGAGGCTTAATGAATTCCACCAGTGGCGAAGAAATTTCAGAAGACGGTCTTTGGCGGCGATCTGGAGCTCGCTCTCCGCAAGCACTTAAAGGCCTCATTCATACCATCATCGCCTCATTCCCTGCAGACCCTTGGGGGGCGAGTGGGCCCTGCCAGGACCTGGTGTTTGTCTTGGAGTTCTGCACATCGCCGAGCCCGTTCGGGTTAGACGCGAGGCTTGGTGTGACTGATATGAGTCGGCAGGTTGATGTGACCCCCTTATACCGCAAACCCAAAAACGAAGGAAACCTGTGTTGTGCAGCAGAGTGATATTTGGGTTTCTTGTTTAACGCTAGCCGTATTTAATAAATTCCTGCTTCAGCTGGAGTAGATAGTGGTGATATATGGGAAAAGTGATTTATATGGTTATACGGTACTGTATAATTATACAATACCCTGGAGAGGCTGTCTGTGTGGCTGGTGAGTAATCATTTATGACATCACTCTTGTTTTTATGGAAAGTGAATGGGGATTCCATCTCTAGGTATATAATGCATATAATGCTTTCGATAAGATTTGTACTAATAACCAGAGTCGGGTCATGTCTGTAAATAAACAGGGTTTGATGAGGGTAGTCTTGCTTGTCTTCATAATGAATGCCATAAGAGTGTAGATCAAAGTTTCATTAGCGTGTGAGGTCATTGTTCAGGAGATCCTAGATAACTTATAGATGCTCTCAGCAACCATCACCACTTAGACTACCTGATCTTTGCAGCACCTTTCTCCATGTGGAAGTGGCTTGTCTCAGATCGTCCTGTGGGTGTCTCCTATAAAATGCTGTTTTGAAGTCTTTTAAGCATGTTTAATGTTTGACAGAAAATGGCTCATTATCTCCTGCACGGTTTACGAAGAAGAAGCTCCAGGTTAAATCCCAGCTACCTGTCCATCTTGTTTTCTTTCTCTCGACAGCCATCTGCCTGCTTCACTCTGAGTGATGGAAGGGGGGCAGAGCCCCTCCTGATGTGAAGTGAAAGGCTTCATTTGTCTGAAGACTGTCTCCGACTCCTTCGATCCCGAACAGAACATCTGCACGTCGCTGCAGATCGCCTCCTGTCTCTCATCTCTGCTCACAACACATCCTTTGCCCCACCCACCCTGTCATTTTGTCACAAACCAAATGAAGACCCTAAGGCAAGCAATGAAAGGAAAACAAGTCTTTATTTCAGCAAATTGAAGTTATATAACTAGACTCTCTAAAATTTCACCCTTAACCACTAAACGTCACCTGAATACAATATCCTCAAAAAAAAGGACTGCCAGGTGTCTCCTCAATCATAAATCTTTTCTTCGAAGAACAAAGTCCTTCCTTTGGGTAGATGCAGATAGATTATATGAGGCCACGGGCTAAAGCTAAATTGCTAAAGTGCTATTAGTAGTGGTTGCCATGACAACAGTAACATTTGCAGATATGTGTCACAATTACAGCATTTTTTTGGCATTGGGAACAGAGCAGTATTGGTTTTGAGGGAAAATCCATGAGCTGGTCAATGCATGTTTGGGACGGAGAGAGCAGAGTACATCAATCTGATCTACAAAAAGCAAGTCTTCTTAAGCCCCTGTATAATGATGTTCATGCAGTACCCAACAGGCCCCCTCACCCAACAACATAATGAGGCGTTTGCCCATTTCACCAAAGAGTTTTGCCAAGATGGTGCTGGGTGTAGTGTTCTCATGGCTGTTATTTGGCCCAAGAATCATATCCATGCAGCACAGGACATGGATGGTCGGCAGTATTGACATTCCATTATTGATGGGCTCATTGGAACACAATGGAAGGTCCCCCTTTTTATTGTTCATGTTTATGCCAAGGGTGAGTAGTCTGGGAAGGCCTGTTTCAGACACACACAAACACTGTGTTCTGCAGGATTCACTCCATCTGTCACTTCCTGTTGTTACAAGATGTCCCAGTCTGAACGGCTCAAGGGGAAAGCTCTCGGTTAGGGAAGATGTAGACCGGGTGGAGTTTAGACGTTGACATGAAAGGGGTTGGGATGGCCTGTCTATGAATGTTCTCAATGATCTGAGAAGCTGAAGGACTGCGGTTTTCACAGCGCAGACGATGGGGGCCATTGCCCTGCAAGCGATCAAACTCTGAGCCCCCTGCTTAGTGGAAGTGAGGGTGAAAATTGGGACAATGTGTCCTGACAGATTAGGCGTAATTGACGGCGCGGCGCATGGCCCTCTGTCGCAGCTCGCAGGGTGCTTGGCATCTCCAGTGTTGAGGTGATGAAGGGTGGGCTCTTACCCTGCATCTACTCACCCACAGCTGGGGAACAGACCTAAGGGTTTCGACACTCATAAAATGAATAAACAAACAAATAAAATGAGAACAAAAACGTGCAAGAGACCCCGTGTGCTGGCTGTCCATGAATACAGATGAACCGAAGGCAGTTATTCAGAGAATGTTCAAACAATTCCTATTTCATTTTATTTGGTAAGTACTCGACCCCCTCTTGAAATCAGGGAGAAGATTCCTTGGATTCTATTAATCATCTGTACTACTATAGCGCACACCAGTTCACATACAGCCAATCAGCTGTATTGTAAGAATAACACACAGAGTTATCAATAAAAGCACATGATATGCAATGACCAGAAATCGTCATAATTCACTGCCCGCAAATTCGAAGGGCATGTTGCTCCAATATATCTCCCCACTCTGAACTGTTTAAACCTATTCCTCCTAACTGCAGGTGGACTTGATGATAGTGGACCAGAACATCTGGAGAGCATCTGCTTTTTTTCATATTTTATGGGTCAGGGGCTCTGTAAATAGAACCAAAAAACATTACGTTTAAACTCCAAATAAATGAAATAACGGGCACAGAGGTCCCTCTCCAGATTTTTTTGTTCTCTTCACTTGTACCTCAGAGCATCTCTGAGTCACCTTAGATCCGCCAACCCCTGAGTTTGCCCTGCATACAGACATCATCAATGTGCTTCAGTCTTACGCAGGCAAGCAAATACCCAGGGCAAATCCCGAAGCTTGGAACAGAGAAGTAATAATACATATCAGATGTTAGCGGCTTGTAAAAAAAAAAAAAAAACGTCACCTTCAGGTTTTCTGCCTTGTTAAAGATAAACGCAGCTAATTGTTATTTTACCATCCTATTTTGCTCTGCTAATTACATCTGACCTCCCTGCTTACGCACTAAGAACGTAAGAAAATCTCAAGATGATGTGACATGGTGTTCCCCTCCCCATTAATAGGCCCACTAATGTGGCCTCTGTCTTAAGCGTGGCTGCAGAGATTTCAGAGCGGAGAGAACACCATAATGCACAGCAAGCCATTTTCCTCCACATTCTTTTTAGAGTTATTGTTGTTCCTACTTTTGTTAAAAACAAAAGCGAGCTCTCAAAATTTTTCCATTCTCTATGGCGAGGTCTTATTTTTTTTTTCTTTAAATCTTAATTCGCTTTCCTTCGTGTAATTAAGAACATATTTTCGTATTCACCCGAACCCAGCTGCGATGTTTCGTGTTAGCGAGAGAGGAGGGGCACGCGAGCCAGTAGCAGCGATGACCCAGAAAAGGGAGGTAATGGAACGCCAAGGAGACTGAAAGCGTTGGAGGGACGAGCGTCACGGTGCGATGGCGCCTTGGCATCGAAGTCCCCCCCCGTGTCACATTCTCTGCCCGCTTTGGTCACACGTGTTTCTTCTCTTACGCATGTATCTGAATGGACTGCCCGGACTGTCAGAGAGCCTGTGTGCATATCTCCTGCGTGTGACCCTCTGTGTGCCAGATCCCGAGTGCCTTCTCAGCTTCAATCCATCTGGGACCTGGTGGGTGGAAATGGAGGCACTGCTGTTCCAGGAGCCCGAATTCCACGATCCTGCTGGCTGCCTCTTTCTCTCCTCTCACTCTCTCTCCCTTTCTCTCTCCCTGTCTCTGTCTCCTATAACGAACCTCCCAGAGAAACCTTAGTTGCTGTCTGATTCATCATTATCCCATTTCTTAGGTGCTGTCATTCTACAATGTTGAAATGTGTTTTAGATATTCCATCACATATACATATTTATTTGGCTTTTTCATCAGCAAGAAACGGTCCCCACTGAACCTGTAGCATGCTCTATGTCTCTGTCTATGAGTGTGTCTGTGTTTTTCTGAATATGTCTGTGTTTCTCCCTATCTTTGAAATCTTTCTGGGTTTGCTTCTGTCTGTGACACCATGTGTGTGAAGCCAGATGAATGGCGAAAACTGCAGATATACTTATTATATTTACTATGGCATTTCCTAACAACAATGAAAAGATGACTTCCAATAATCTTTGCAAGAAATCATCTTTAAAAAATTTACTGAAGCTTCAGTTGGATCTAAGTAATTGATCTCTGCAGAGTCTTGGATACATGCTATACATGAGATTTGGACAATTGCTCAACATCATTGACATTATTAAACATTGCAATCAGTTGACCACTTTGCTGACATTGTTTTCAGTAGTGCACTCCAACACCACTATTCTTTTCCAAATAACGTAGATTATACAGATGACTGATTGGCCTACAGGCCTTCAGGTGCAGCCTGGAGTCAGCATTACAAACAAGCAATGAAGTCATCTTGGTTGGATCCAAATCTCAGAGATGCATCCTTGTTAACCATACCATATGAGAATATAGATTTCATCAATAACACAAACTGACAGAGAAGACTTGGAGAATGGCCAGTCTCCTTAATAGTCACAGACTGAACCACCAGACCCACAGCATTGTATTTAAGCAAGTGACAGGCCAACAATTCCCTTCCCAAAAACAAAGCTAAATTAAGGAGAAGTAAAGCTTCTAAAGTCCCTGTGTCTCTCTGTCTAATCATAAACCACATTCAGTTACAGTAGGCCGACATACTTTTGGCGGGAAATAAGTTTGGTCTGGAACTCATGCTAACTTCCTGGGGGGCTGCTGTCCTCTTCAGTCCTAATCAGTATCATCCCCCCCCCCCCATTTCTGCCTGCAATGTCAGGTTAAGGGCAGTGGCCACTCACAGAGGAGGGGTCAGCAAAAATCAAACAAGCACATTAAAGAAACACTGAAGGCGCAGCTGCAGAAAGTGAGTTAAAGTAATGAAACACTTTATCTAAAAGCATTTATGAGCAATGGGATGCCAGATGGACTGGTTGTTTTACAAATACAGTGGACAACTTGCATAATCTTTGGCTGAAATGTTCAGCGAGGGGTCTTTTTAGTAATCTATCTATCTATCTATCATCTATCTATCTATCTATCTATCTATCTATCTGTCTGTCCGTCTAACTAATCTATTCCTGTTTCACAATATTAAACGTTTGTCTGACAATAACTCCTATTAAGTATCACATATTTGGGCTCTAATTCTTATTCTACCCTTCCATCATTCTTCGGCTTTGACCCGCCAGCTCTTTCTTTAAGTTGAGTATCAGCAGAGAGATCACTCTGGAGGTGACACGGATGACCGCGAATGGGACAGGCCCACAAGCAGGCCCAACATTAGCGGGTGAAAAAGCCCCGTCTGGGTATCGTCATCTCTGCAGCAAGCCGGAGAAGTGGCCTGGAGTGACCCCCGATGAACCGCAGGGCCGTCGGCAGGGCGGGCCCCACTAGACCGAGGATGAACCCGAAGCGTTTCCGGAACCCTCCGCGCAGCCAAAGAGGTAGCGAGGGGGGAAGGAGAGAGTAGAATCGAATAACAGAAGCCCACACAGCCTTGTGTCTCCAGATTCCCCCGAAGGCACGCGGCGCAGGATAGCAGAGAGGGCCAAGTAGGTAAACCTCCCCCCCCACCCCCACCCCACAACCACGGGAGGAGCCGGGGATTGTGATTATGGCAGTAAACATTCAGCCATGTGAGGATTGTTTTCGCTTCCCAGCAGCCTTTTTAAGGGCTTTATCAAGACAGAGATGGAGTGTTTTACGCAGGAATGGATAAACACGCTCCAGGAGTGGAGGGGGGTCACAAAAGCAACCCTTTATTGCCCAAGATCATCTGTCACAATCCTCTGGCCCCTGCTGTCTCTGGCCGCCTCTGTCTCTGGCCGCCTCTCGCTTTCCTCCTTCGTCTTGGTATCAAGCACTTCTCCCACAACTAGTGGAAATAATTCAGCTGAAGCGGTGACTCCAAATTGCCCTCATTTGTGCATGCGTGTGAGCGCATTAACTGGCATCTCCTGCGGTGGGCGTCCTGCCCCTCGACACTCTGCCTCTAGGGATGGCTCTTAGATCACAGCGACTCGAGCTGAACTGGCAGCTTTTCCGAATGGACGGAATGGAAAATACAAAATGAAATATGTAAATATATCCTGTCAGATTTTATTGCATGCATCAGTTCAACCTCAAGGCAGTAATAATGTAATAGCACTTGCAGGCACACGGGAATCGTCCGGATGGCAAAAGGCATATTGCTAATTACCCATTTTGACTGACGGTCAGTCTGCCTCATGAGTTAAGTTAATTGTTTCGAACCTGAGGTTGGTTTTGCTTGGATTTGCATTGGCAGAGTAATTTCTTCCCGGATTTCTGCAATTCCTAGACCCATCTAACTGGGAGGCTGCCACAGACAGGAATCGAAGACAGGCCTTCATAGGAACTGCAGTCCAAAGCACCTTGCAAATGCGTCACACTTGGGGTAGTGCGGTCAGCACAGAACGTCTCTTACTGAGACAATGCCACACGATCTCCACATCTCCTGCTCTCCTGCTGGAAAACATATCGCATGAACAAATACAAGTGTATCATAAATATCACTCGCATCTTATTTCCAGGATAGAAAATATACTGTAACACGGTTTATGTCTGATTATGTAGTCCCTGTTTAATTACTGCCGGCCAGAAGTTGAGTATGCATTCTGTTTTAATTGCAGACTTAGGGAGTGTGTTTGTAGAGTTGAAGTCCCAGTGTCAGCAGAGCAGTTCCACCACTGGACCCCTGAGCAAGGCCCTTAACCCCCAATTGCTCCAGAGCCCTTAACCCCCCAACTGGCCCTGCTCAATGAATTAATTAATTCAAAACCATGCATTTGTGTTTTCTTGACAGTTTATTGCCCCTAAAATGTGAAATCTCTGAATCTTTGCCTGCAGACATACCAGTCTAAATGATCGGTCATGTTATGAAAATGAAAATATACTATATAAAAGATAAAATATACCTGCTGGATGAGCCACATATTTTCATCGACATCACATCTAATATTCTCCTCTCCAATACATCGAGGAGAAAATCGTCTTGCGTTCCTTAACCACCCTCTACAAGAATCTGCGGGCATGTCATCACAGGTGACATCCATTACAGCAAGTAAAGGAACATGGTTGTGTGGCTGGCTGGTGACAAGTAGTTTATAACTTTATCATCCAATTAAACCACTATTTTTGAACTATTTCCCTTATTCTTCACCACTGACTGAACCTTTCTGACAACTGCTTTAACATTTTTGCCTGTAAGGACTTGTAGCATCCACACATGTGCATCATTTTAAACCGTATTTATTTATTTAATGAGGTGCCTGTAATTAAAGAGATTGACAGTACCTTTGTAAAGGTTCACCTGGGTTTTCATTGAAGTCAGCAGCTCTAACAAACAACATGCATCAAAACACCAACAATTCACTGCAAAAGCTATAGAAAATGACACGCTCCATACGCCAATAAACACCTACAGAACTCTACTGACCCTGCCAGCTCTCATCATGAGACAGTACAGCTACTGTATGGATCCTCAGCACGTTACTCAACTTTATTGCAGAAAGGAGCCTGTAGAGGAAAAGTCAGTGGGGAAAAGTCAACATCAACTACAAATTTTCCAACAGGGCAGGAATCAGCGAAGGAAAGGCACGGTCATGGATGTATATTTAATTAACACAATCACTTCACTGCTTCAGTAAACATGGGGATAAATGTCTTCAGTTAGTCTCCTTTAATAAGTATTCTTATTGCTGATAAAGGTTTTAATACTTACGTAGAAGTCCTTACTAACAGACCATAGAACATATGCTCGCTCATCTTCTTCAAGCCACCTCTCTTACAGTCTCTCTACCCTCATTTCTATCTAAAACTCATGAGCTTGCTTTCCTCAGTCAAATGTCTGACAGAAAGACCTCCGGGACTTAATCCAGCCTGCCTTCAGACCAGGGCACTCGAATGACTGGACACTGGAGTGAGATTGCCCTGACTACTATGGATGAACCTATCAGAGTTGCATCTTGGTCATCTGTTCTCATCCTGATAGACCTTTATGCAGCTTTCCTCCATCCTACACAACTCCTCCATCCTCTCCCAATTTCACGGGGACTGAGGATAGTTTATGAGGCCAATTATTCAAAAATTTCTTGAAGCTGCAGAGGTGTCCAGGTAAAATCCAGTAACAACTGGTGTTCCCCAAGGTACAGTCTTTGGTCCCCTTCTCTCAATACCTCTTAAGATTCAATTATCCAGCTATACGGCTTCTTCTTCGTCTACTGTACTATACCTAACATTACCTCCTAAGGACACCACAGTTCACTCTCACATCTCTGCATGTGCTTTGTACTGATGTCTTGGGTATCTTAAGAAGCTCTTGTTGTTTTGCTCTTGTCCTTTATTTTTATAAATCTGCTGTTAGGTTCTTTCAATGCTTTTGGTCACCTATTCTGTAGCTCTTGCTCCAAAGCTGAGTTACACTTGATACTAGCTATTCTTTGGAAGCTCAGCCTAGCTGTACTTCTTCCTGGTTAATCCTTGATCACTGTATGCTTGTGGTGAAGCCTCTGCCTCACTTGTACGTCACTTTGGAAAACAGTGTCTGTTTGTGAATGTAAATGTGAATGTCATCTAGTCATGTTCCAAACCTTCCCACCACTGAACTATAGCTTCTACGTGCAACTTAGCATGTTCCTTGCCCCCAGCTAAATCCTTAGACCCTCTACATATGTATATGTGCAAAGAGACACTTATAAAATCCTCACCCCCCAAAGAAAACCCCATTCCCCCAGTCATTGTTCCAGTCATTGTTTTTCCTGTTCTTTTACATTTTACGGCTTTGTGACGCTGTCAGAGACGTATCTCTCCACATGTGCTGATTTAATCTGGGTACCCCCCCTCCATGTCCATGCTAAAGCAAGTTCCCTCCTGCCTTTCTGCTCTCATCCCACACACTGGGTACACATTGCTGCTAATTGCAGAGAACCTCACTGCTCCCTTGGCCATTGTGTTCTACGCTCAATCTACGCAGGAGCGGTGTTGCCTTCAATAGCCCTTTCTGTCTCCAACACACTCTCAGCTGCCTCCCCCAGATACTCTCACATGATAAAGTTACCCTTGCACACGTAAGCGAGAGCTGCATTCAGACACACACCAGCAACCGCACACCTTCAAATTTCTTGCTTTTAGGCGGTGGTGTGTGGCTCAGCAAGTAAGGACACTGTGCCTGTAACCTAAATGCTGCCACTTAAAATCCCAGGGTCACCTGAGTAATTTAACCATTGGTCACTTGAGCAAGGCCCCGAATCCCCAATAGCTCCTGGGATCATCTGTCCTTTCTCTCTCAAAAATGTACACCACGTTGGACAAAAGAATTTCTCATATAAATAAAATGCATATGATTCCCAGTTCAGTCATGATGCCTAATGCATCTCCCTTCCTATAAAATGTACAATAAAAAATTATAATTTATTAACAAGAATAGAAGACCAAGTTGTTAAAATGGCATTTTTGTGGGGATGACCCATAACTTCTTTTCAGGAGGAGCTTCCTTTGTGGGGCTATTTAAAAACCTACACATGGGCACTCCCACATTTACTTACACACACACCTGCTCCCAGCTGGCGCTTACCTGACTGAGGTCATCAGGTTGATACACAGCCCCAGTGACAGTCTTGCCTTATGGCCCAATCATGCTGCTCATGGCTCAGTGCCACAGATGGAAATTACCGCAGTGGACGGCAAGCAGCCAGGCCGCCAGATGTGCGATGCTCTATTCCCCCGCCCCGTGACCCTGTTCGCTCCCCCCTCCGGCCCCAGAGGCGGCACGCAGAGCACGCGGTTGGCGCCACGGAGGGAGAGAGAGAAAGATGCGGGTGGGACAATGTGGTTAGACGCAGGCCCCGCTTGGAGGGGCGCGCAGCAAGTGGCCGGCCCAGTAGTGGAGGCCCCTGCTCCCTCAAAGCCGCGCTCTACGCCTCGAAGCGCCAGACGAGCCGACTGCCGCAAAACCTCAGGTGACCCAATAGATTCCCATGTGGAAAAAAATAAATAAAACCAGCAGCAAACAGCAGATGAGTTCAGCCGTTATGTGGCAGCTGAAGGCCTCCTTCACCTCGTTTCGACTTTGCCTGAACGTACCTTTACATGATGCACTGTTGTATCCTCTGGGGAACACCATTTTTTCCTGTGTGTGCATTCCATAGATAAAATACAGTCGCTTCGAGCACTATCTTTACAATACTTGAGCCAAAACTTTTAATGTTGACTGCAACGTGGCTGAATGTTTACGGTACATCTTCAGGTTCACTTTTCAAGTTATATTTTTACATGTTCTAGGGAAGACAGTAAAATTCTTCTGCCACAGTTGCAGGGTTTGTTTATTTATTTTTTTTTTAATTCAGTGCTTGCTATAATTCAAATGATTGCCAGAGATCACAGGTAACTATGGGTAAAAACTGCACAGTGTCTCTATAAACAAATGCACGATTTACTGAGGTACACACATCACAAGATGGAATCGAACATAAAACATACTTACTGCGAGTGGCTGCGAGACGTATCTTACCGCGGTACAAACTCAGCATACGGAGAACAGGCACGGAACAACCTGTACAGAGCTGTAATTGAGGCACAGATTATCCTGAGGTATAGTTGAGGTTCACTTCGTTCAGGCACAGCACAGGTTTCATGTGGGAATAAAAACAATCGCGGCCACAGCTAGCTGGACAGAGTGCGATTTTAGCTAACCTTTGGATCCATATCAAGTTCATCCACCAAACACACGCCAAGGCAAATATCACAGCAGGATCGATATCAAGCGATAGCATGCAATGCTACGGGCGCTGAACGTCCCTTACTCCATGCGCAGAACGGCACAGAAAGCATCCAACTTTGATGTTTATTGTTGTGTTGTTGCTCGCCACAAAGCCCAGCGATAAGCAAATCGCAAGCAGATGATCCATGCTAATCTAACTAGCATGAGTAATTAGTTACCTTTGAGTCCACACTGTAGAAGGCTGCAAGCTTCACGGTCATCAAAGGTATCCATGGCAACCATATCGCTTTGGTTCTAAAAACAGACAGGGGTAATATGCTTCCTAACCGAACCTGAACAGGTTCTAGCCTGGCAATTTTTCCGGTCTAGTTAAGACAGCAGCCATTATGCGTGACGGCCAGAATCAGGATCATGGTTCCATCTTCTGTAAGCATCCATTATTTGGTTTTAGCTCAGGAGGCCCACACTGATTGTCCTTTCAGGGTCACATGACTGTCCCCATCCTCTGAGCTCCAGGCCCCTTGTCCTTCTCGCCTGTTTTCTTTCACTGAGGGGCTTAAATGTAAAGCCATTTCATGAATCATTTCCACGCCACTTGTGCAAGACAAAACTTGCCTGTGTGGAGATCATTGAAAGAAGCGAGTTATCGTGTAACAGCCTCGCAGTGTTGGAATGGTACCCTGGAACCCTGATGAGCATTAGAGAAGACACGCAACTATAATGCACAGGGGTAGCCTTAGACCCAAGACGATTTCTTGCAACAAAAGTTAGTGGAGTGCTGTTAGGATACAGTGAAAAGTAAAACCATTCACAAATCAAGTGGACAAGTAATAACCAATGTCTTAAAAAAAGTCTCGAAACATATTGCTTCTGGGTAATTCATGTAGTGTCTTGTAATTTATAAATAAAATACATAAAAGGGTGTCATGGTAATAGTACATAGCTGAAGGATATAATCCATGATTTTAATCAGATAACACTGAGTGCTTGTGTCCTCCATAACTATGCTTTGGCTAACAAAACCCAATATGGAGGTAAGCTCCTCACGCACTGCAGTGATTGGGGTGTATCATGGCCACTGTTTGCTTCTTGGGTGGCCTACGACAAGATTGCTTTTTTTGTTTTGGCATGGAGATGCGGTTTGAAGGACCGAAAAATTGCCTCACCATTTAAGATCACCAGATCATCTCTTGATGTTTGTACATCACCGTACAACATCCTTATTTAGGCGTCTCTGTATACCCAGGGACAGTCCACGTTTTTGCTCAGGAACTGGGAAGGAGCAAAAACGTGGACTGAATGTGGGTCCCCAAGGACCGGATTGGAAAATACTGGTGTATACACTACTGTCTGGTCAGTACATGTTCTCGTACAAAGATCTTGTGAGTGTGCAGTGGATCTCCAAAATATGAAAACAGAATCTGACAGATAGGCTTCTGCTGAGAGCAAGCACAGTGCCAGTTTGAAGTCTGTTTGTGTTTAGACCTTTCCATGCAACTATTCCTGCTCAGCATAAGCAGTATATTTCAGTACTACTGGGTAATTGGAAAGGGGGATTTCCCAAAGTCACAAGAAACAAAAGAGTAATGTGTGAGTCAGCCAATATATTGTTTGGGGGTTTTGGACCTGATTCTTGAAGGTTGCTGGCTTAGATCCCAAGAAGGGCCTTTCTGTAGCTCACTTGTGAAAGGTAGTTAACCTAAATTGCTTTGGTAGATTGATCAGCTGTATAAATGGATGAAACTGCTTCAGATAACAAGATCAGCTAAGCAAGTAAGCACATTATCCAAGGCAATATCTATAGCTTAAATGTAGCAGTGTAATCTATTGAATATGACCAACCGTGACCATCAGCAAAAGCAACCAGAAAACCGGAGTCAATATTTCCTACGTCCTTTAAGAGATAACATTTCCAAATTATATCTGGAAGTTTCTTATTCTTCTTGGAAGCTATGTGGAGCTACGTTGGGCAAAACTGAGGGTGGTGCTACTAGGTGGACTCCAACCATCACGGGGGCACCTCCCGGAAAATACCGGGTCCAGGTCGGAGAAGTGCTCGACCTTCACGGCCAGCATCAGTCACACTGGTTTTTGAAAATGTGTCCGTCCTGCGTCATCAGCGCCAACTGGCGCCAGAAAGCTGCGGACGCTGCTTAACTGGCCTCAGCGACGTAGCTCGCGGCACAGGGGAGGAGCCACCGACGCCGGCTCGCCCCCCCCCCCCTCACCACGGCCCGTCTCCACGAGGCAGAAAGAGCACATTTTAAATCCATTAGCTTCCCTGCTGCCAGCTGCATCTCGGCTGAAATCATAAATTGTTTTACTGGATAAAGTTTCTGTAAAGTGATGAGCTCAGCAGTACGGATTCCCGGCAAAGTGTGGTGCTGTTCTGCGCCTGTGTGTGTGTGTGTGTGTGGGTGTGTATGTGTGTGCTCTTTGATATCCATGCTCAATCAGGGTGCGTGCAGTAGCATGCAAAGTTGTGAACACATTTTCAGAAATAAACAGTGACTGCGAGACGTACCACTTATGACTCGTACAACTTCGTACACGTGTTAAGATTAGAATATAGTTGATAAAACTAAGAGGAGAATAATGAATTTATTGCCCGTGTCACTCGTAGAGCGAGAGCCAACCAGTCCCTACTTTGTTCAGACTCAGAGTCGCAGATGAGGATTAATGAGCCGGATGATACTCTAGCAGAGAGACATAATGACTGCACCATTATGCTATCAACCTGCATTATGTAGCTGGTGTAACAGGCTCGGGGGAGATCAGGAGGAGCAGAGAGGAGAGAGGAGCCACATTGTTCTAGGTTGGCTTCAGACAGGTCTGTTTGTGCTCAGTTTGTTGACTTTCGACCGCCCCCCCCCACGGCCCTACCTCGCGTTTCGCACAGCTGTGCGCAACGTAAACACATCGGAGGCCCTGTGGTACCGTATCACCATGGCGACCGAAGGAAACACCACTGGCGCCTTCCCCAGGCCACTGGCAGCCTTGTGAGAGATTCAAGGGCTCTGCCATCAAGGGTCGGTGAGCTTCTGCTTGTGCGCTGCCCCCTTCAGGGCCGGGCTAGGGTGAGTCCGGTCACCTCTGCGGCCATCTATTTCTTTGCATATCTCTTTTGGACCAGACATCTTCCAAAAAGCAACATCCAAACCGTGACCTTGCTGTGTTGCATCAGGTTCCATAAGATTACATGAGAAGCTTAAGAAGACCAGACCAGGAACTTCTGACAATGTAACCCTTTAAGGATTCTTTCAGCTCAATAAAGGTGCCAAAATGTGTAACACACAAGGTTCCTTTCGGTGGCCAGGTCTTCTTGCTTGTTTTTTCCGTTGCCAGGGGAATGAACTCCAAAAACTCTGGAAAGACCCTCTTTGGCACATTGGAACAGCATTATAATAATATTTAAGTACGTCATCCAAACCCAGAGATGGAAGGAATGTTACCTAAGGACAGGTGTCCTACACCTGTGCAGTCTTCCACATTGCTGTAATCAAGAGGAGGATAAATATTTTTTTCTTAAAACATTGTTGGTTCAAGAGCACTGACTTCAGCCCCCCTGTTAATGAATCAGGTGGAAAAATCGCGAAGTCACAAGGAGGTCTCTGTTTCGATCACTGTAGAAATTACGTGCAAGATGGAAGGTGTGGAAGGCACTCAATCAAAATAATATGGACTCTGTCAACGTGAAGCACAGACCTTGTTTGAAAGCCATTTGTCAACGGGAAAAAAGGAAAGATTTCCATCCTGGAGGTCCCTGGAAGGTGCCCTTTGACCATATAAATCCTTTAGACAATGTTACAGTACTTGTTAGTCAGGCCAAGTAATTTAATTTTACACTGAATGGTTATGAGAGATCTGAGACATATTGACGTAGGTAAAACTAAACTACACCATCAATCTAGTCACTATTAAAAAGACTAAATATACAGCCATTCCAACACTAATCATGGACAGTGTGGGGGTGGCAGTTCCCTTGGTGACCGTGTCGGGTAGAAGGACCATGGCAGATTGCAAGATTTGGTCTTCTGATAGGATGAGACAGGACTGCATCTGGAATAATGCAGACCCAGTGGGCAGCCTGCCTACAGGGACCAATTAGGATCACACTCTGCCAAGGTTTCTCTTTTCAACAGACTTTTAAAAAGTACCTCAGATTTCTCAATAGTTCATTTTCCTGTAAAGCGGCACCAGGGCTCGTCCGTGCTATTCACTGCTATCCCACGTCAGAACTCGGTTTCGGTTTTAACTTCTGAACCCGGCGTGTCGTCATCCTTTCGATTTGCATTGATTTCACTTCACATTTATACAGCAGAGAACAGGCAAAGTGGAATTGGACTCGTTTACACTGGCAGCACTGCACTGTGCTCATCTTCGTCCTTGGGGGCTGCATCGGAGGGCCAGTCAACTCCCTGTCAACTCTCTTTGTGCTTGACTGGCCTCTTTTTTATGAATTATTACAGTTTTCATAGTTCAGGACTGTCTAGACTCTTCTAGAATTCTCTGTGCCATAAGGTAGCAGAATAAGAGTTAAACGTAGTTAAAATATCGTTTGGGAACATGTTAATTTACGCGAGTGACTGTGAATCATTTTCAAGGAAGGTATACTGTTCTCATTTGGTCTGGTTAAGCTGGGCTCAACTGGCTTTAGGCGCATCTATAGTGACCCAGCCTCAATGCCGGGTCTCTCCATTTCTGATTTGTCCTCCAGAGTGAATATAAAACTGCAGAAAGAGTTTAGTATTTATGCTTCATTGAGATCAGCACTCCTATTTAATGAATTTACAAATGCTATCTGTGGTCATTCTTGACTGTGACACCCAGGGAAATCGCCATGGCATTCCAGAGTTAAGCTGTTACCTGACCCCTTCAAAGCTTCCTAGATAATGTTCTGTGTGAAATAGAACCTGGTAAACATTGACATTTTGTAAGGAAGGCATACCGCTGATATTTCACTCCTTCCAGAAGTTATTCTGGACGTGTGCTGTTCGAATGAACAGAAATAAACTTCAGACAGCGTGTGGAACTGTCAGCTCGGTGACGGCCCGGCCCAGACTCCAGGTTCCGGGAAGAGAAAAACATCATCCGTATACCATTCCCAGATCCTTTCGGATGGGACCTGGCTGAGATCATCATATTGACAGTGATATGGATTCCCGGCACAGGCCCCAATGCTGGAATCGCCGTTGGCCGCATTCAAAGCGAATGGCTCCTGCTTGTGGAATGTACGGTTGTGCGACCTGCCTTTGAAGTTCGGACCGGGGTCCGAAAATAGACAGCCTGTGGCTTTTTATCTTCTTCTCGTTCCCTTGCTCTGCCCCTTCCCCTTGTTCTCGTCCGGCGAGGCGCTAGAGAAGATCACGCCTTGGTGAGAGCGGGCCTGTCCTCGCGCACTCTCTCCACATTCCTCTGAGCGCCAAGTGACCGTGTGGGTCTCGCACCAGGCCAGGCTACCTGTGCTGACACACCCTCCCATACATGTACAGTATCTTACATGCACAATGTCATCCATTGCCGACTCGATGCTGCAGAATCATTACTACGAGGGCTTCACCCTTCACTCTTAAGTGTCTTCTGTCGGTAGGAAAGTTCTGCCACCTGACCTCTAAGGCCTGTGGGCCTTCAGCCAGAGTGGAGCACAGAGCATGGTCTGGTCTGCTCATTATGGGATGTCTCTGAAGGTCGAAAACATTGAGTTGGATTACTGGAAGAGTCACAGGGAGGGCAGTATGTTCACACGCGCGTGCAGTCAACTTTAGGGATTTCACAGATTCATACTGAGCAGGGTGTTTCCAAGATTTTTTGCTAAATTTTGCTACATAGCTAATAAAAATGCTTTTGTGTACATATTTATTTAGCAGTACTGCTAATGGAAGCATTTTAGCCTGAAGGCCTAAAAGCTCTGGCCTGTGACATTGAGGCCTGAATTTTAACTGTTGGCCGGCCCATCACATGCCGTCCATCAGGTATTGTGGCATTAATGATTAGCGTAGCTAATTGTTTCCATACGCGTATTCGAAAAAGATTAACTTTCAGCAAGCAGCTGGTGTTTTGCCTGAGTGACATTCTGCAGGTCCTCGTGTGTCACAGTGGAGACCTGTGACCATTTCAGAGTCCCCTCTGGTGATAAGGGGGCGGGGCTTTGCCATGTGGTTGCTTGACTCTCATACTACTTACCCGGTCAGCAAAGCAAAACAGTAAAGTTGCTCCATACCATTCTGGCAGCATTAAACCTCCACGTGCGTAATAGGGCGTTAGAAATAGCCATGGCTGAAGCTCTTGCACGTTATCACAACATTCCTGCGAAGTAAGTGACAGCGCAATCTTGGGGAACTCTGAGTGTGTGAAGGTCCTCTGTAGCGGGAGACAGGTCAAGGGTTGGACAGAAGCACATGAGAATAAGCAGAGGTCACATTGATGCTGTTTGAAGTGGGGTTTATCGAGGGCATAGAAATGTGTCCCCTGACACTTACCGGCTACACCCCCATCCTGTAAGTGACCCCAGACCCTGAAAGAAGACAACTGCTGCCAGCAGTAACATCCAGATGTATCGGCACCCTTGTTTATAAGCAACTAAAATAAGCTTCAATAAGTTGAAACTGACAATAAAGTATGAACCATGCTTTATTGCATATTCCGTAGAAGCTCCTGATTATGACTTTACATATTATTGTAAATAAAAAAATAAATGAAAATGTCATGGGCAAAATTATTAGGGCCCCTTAGAAAGTTAAAAGAAATTATTGAATTGTAGTTGATATCTCAAGCAGAGTATTAACTAGACTGTTAAGATCACAGGTGTCTTCAGTCTTATAATCAGTGACTTAGCCTATTTGAATGGAGAAATGTACTCAATCCGGTGCTTGGTGTAAAGGGCACCAGTGCTTTTGGCTTCCTGGGGAGAAAAACACAAGATCACGGGCCCTCGAAAGGAGTAAGATTATCAGCCTGGATCTCCAGCGCTGAGTGACACAGGTTGGCCTGGGGGAAGAAGAGGGAGGAGAACGGAAGGGAAAAAAACCAGGTAGAACAAAGAAGACATCTTTCCCCAGCAGGTGTAGGAGAGCAAGAGGATGTTATGGTTCACGATAAAGCGTGGGGAAGGGCCGTGGCGGGCAGGGGGAGGCCGCGATCACAGCTAATGCTCCCAACAGTAACCGGAGTGAACAAAGGACCCATAGAGCACGTGCTCTAGGACAGGTAGCCGTCCCGGTAAACAGCGAGTTGAAAGGGCCGACGGAGAAGAAAAGGCCTCAGAGCAGTAAGATATGGGGAGGCAGGGATCAAAGGAAGCGGTGAGGTTCTCAGGGGTTGGCCTGACCCCCCCTCACCCACACACACACACGCACATACACACTGAGATATTCAGGCAAGAACACATGCAAACATCGGCTTCATTATCCACTGACGCACGTTTTTATGTAATTAACAGCTCCCTCGTCATCTCAAAACGGGATGGAAACGGACGACAATGAGAACTCTTTGGCACTTTTGTCACAGTAGGCACCCAGAAATTTGGAAGTGCTTTTAAGATGGATGCTTGGATGGTTGGAAAAGGGGTCCTTGTTTTGGGGACGCACCATGCATATTGGTATAAATGCATTTTGGTATATATTGGCATAAATGGAATCCCCTTTGAGTTCCTCAAGCCTACATCAGTCTCACATGTGCGGTGGGGGGAAGATCATTGGGGTCCATTTCCCAGAGAAAACTAATGCTGCCAAGAAACTCAATTAAGCTCCATTCACAAAGCTGATGACATCAGGAGCCACGGCAGTTGCCTCGGCCTGCGGTAAGGTGTTTCCAGTAACCCGGGGGTACCGCTGTGCTTTGACATTACTGCTATGAGGAGCACAGACACTCGCAGACAGAAGGCTCATTGACAGAGGAGATTACCCCGTTTCTCGGTAGTATACAGGACCGACGACAGCCTCTGTCGCGCTGGCCCACTGCAGATGAACCGCTCATTGGCGTTAAAGGCAAAAGAAAGGCCGGGCTGCCTCATTACCGGCCAATCACTCAGGGCAACACTGTCAGGGCTAACGTCCCTGATCTCCAGGGTTTGTAGAACTGGCTGCTAACAAAGCCTTGTTGTCTGTGGTGGGGGGGGGGGGGGGTTGTTTGATTTGTTTTTAAACGCGGTTTTCTTCTCCAGCTCACTGCGAGGCCCACAGATAAGACGCAAAACGGGGCCCTCCTCATCTCCTGTCTGTCATTCCGGGGATAAGAAAGGAGGGTAAGGAAAGCAAAACAAGACGATGTTTAGAAAGGGGAGGAGAACAATGCGCAGCTTTGTGTACGCTCCCGTGTGCGAGTCGCCCCATTAACTTGATGTCCATCCCTCCCCCCCCCCCCGAGATTTTTCTAATCAAATGCAGAGATCCTCTATTCCATTTTGTAGATCTATTTAACTAATTCATTCTGTTGGTGCATTTCTTTTTATTTTCGAGAGTAATGATGTCGCAGTGGTACATAATATAAGGACGGAGGGTCTGAACATCAACTTTTTCTTTGTTTCCTTTTTCAAAAGCAACATACTCTAACACATTCACTTAAGCTGATTTATTAATACAGCACACAAACAGGTCCACAATTCATATTTCAGCCCCCCCACCCCCCAACCAAGACTGAGCTTGACCACCCCTTTTCTTTTCCTCCCTCCAAAATAAGAATTCTTAGGCTGCCTCCCATGTATGTGTGGCTGTAATAAAGATTCCGTTATGGCTGAGGAGGTGTCATTGACATGAATCTCTCGTCCTACAGCATCATCTGTCATACATCAGAGGGTCTGTGTCACCTCCTTCAGGCCTTGGTGGCTCCACCGCCCCTTGCCCAGGGCCTGAGACTCCTCATCCCTCTACTGGGACCTTCACTGTGATCATTCGCCATCTGTTGTTCTCAGAGAAGAGCGGATTGCACAGCACCTGAACCTGATCACATGAAGGCAAGGGGCATTCTGGGACACGGCAAGCATCCACTGCGCAGAGAGCGACCTCTCGCCCTGGCCACGTCCTGCTCCTGCGAGCTGTCTGCCAGGGATGTGCTAGTAATGTGGCCGTCGGGTGAGGCAGCTGGATGGGGGCCACTCTCAGGCCCGTGTTGGAGGAAAAGGGGCCTCCCAAACTCAGGGAGTAAAGAAGGGCAAGAATGGCCTCATTGTGGCTTTACGTTTCCCAGCGTCCACCGCATCCACGAGATAATAACACCAGAGAAATGATTTCCAAAATCAGCCTAAAACAGAAATGACTCATCCTGTTCCACATTTCTGCTGCCAGGCATTGCCTTCTCAGTCCAAAAATTAATTAATCTGTGTAGATAATTACGCCATCCCCAAGTCTAATGATCACAACCGAAGGCCTCGGTGCCTCATTAGGAGCTGTCGTCGACGCCAGGCTTGACCTCATTTCCGTGTGGGTCTCTGCCTGGTCATCTGTATCGTGAATTTACATGCTCACACACAGGCAATGCTGCCCATTTTTCTTTTTATGGCAAACACTGGCGGTGAGGTAAGGAACAAGGTGGCAGGATTACAGCTCCCTGTCAGTCATTGGCTTATTGGTTCCTACTCATTTAAACCTGCACACCTACCTACACACTCAGCCACCACTTATCCAATCAGTACAGCGTGATGTGAAGTGTGACCAGCACTGGTCAACAAATTAGGCAACATTGGCAGCTACAGGGGCATAGCTAGAAATTCTGAGCCCCCTGACAAAATATCACCTTGGGCACCTGGGGTGTTTCTCAATACCAAGAATGCCAAGACCATACTTGTGGTTTTGGCAAGACCGGTCTTGCTAACTTGACTCCCAAGATCAAACTTGGGGCACAGTAAATCAAGGGACTGGTCTCATTTGGGGAGGATGCAGCCGATGTAAACTTTACTTTTGGCATAGGGCATGACATCTGTTAAACCGGCATATGAGTATATTGTATATTGTATATGTTGTATATGTATATTGTATATGTATATTGAGAAATACCCCTGATATCAGGATCAGTCGTTTTCTTATACTGTCGCAACCATCTTTTCCCCCAGTTCCATGTTTGGCCAACAGGTGTCGCTGGCCATCCCATTGTGCTCCCTGTGTTAACCTTGATTTATCCCCATTCTTAGTCCTCACTGTTTCCTTAACTCCTCTGGCCGCCGTGTGAATGAATTGGCTGGGCGTGCTGCTGAGAACCATGCATCCCCTTTTGGTCTTTTGTTGCCCTAAGACTGTTTTTGTCAACCTCAGGTTTATTATGTTCTGTGCGTTTATGTACTCCAGTATTGGTCCTTGCCTTTTGTGTCTTTGTTAACCCTGCCTGTGTACAGTCTTGTAGCTATATCCTGCGTCTCTGCTATCTCCTGCTGTTTGAGCCCCAGTATTTACTTAGATGTTAAGAACTCCCACCTGTCCCTCGTCTAGCCTTCGTTATCTGTATATATATATAGCATGTTCTTGCCCATTCCCTGTCCCTCTGTATTGTACGTATTTGGTCTTAGATGGGCCCCACTGTGAACCCAATTCAAAGTCTATGTAATTACTCTGTGTTTCATTATGATTAGTGTTAGTCTTCATCAATTTTTGTGTTGCCTTCCTTCCTTCTTTGTTTAGACCCCTTGTTGCCCCCTTGGTTTCTTGCTCTTTTTACTTCCTTTTTGTAATAAAGTTCCCTGGGCCCCCCTTTACTTTTCACCGGACATGGGGGGCGGGATTTTTGGGCCCCTGTAATGTGTTGGACCCCATGAATCTTCCAGAGTCTCTGGGTGCCATCTTCTGAGGGGGCGCCCAACTTAGGGTAATTCACTTTCACTGAGGTGGGCAGCGCTGTTGGTGAAGCTAGACTATGGCGCCCCATAAGCTTTAAATGGTACGGTGTGCGACACACAAGGCATGGGGCCCAGTCTAATGTCTAATGGGTGCCGCATGTTACCTAGGATGGGCTCCAGCCCTGCCCCCATATATGTGTCCCTGACTAGGATGAGCAGTTTGAATATTAATGAATTGATGACGAGCTCTCTCCTGCACCGAACCAGGGGCATGTGGGCAACGTGTTCCGAGTGCCTGCCGGGGGGCCTGGATGGGGGCTTCCAAGTTAGACACAGGGGCAGGGAGCCAGCCGAAGGCAGCGAGTGAGTCCCAGGTTGTGGGAACAGAGCCAGGAAGGTGGGCCAGGCCCAGGGAGGGGCAAGGGGAGATCGCCAGGACAAACAGGTCTGACGGCACGGAACGAACCTGCACGGCGAGTCACGTATGCCCACACTCCCCCGTAGGACACGCACACGCATGCGTGCACACATGCGTGCACACGGAGCGCTCCTTTCAAGGACATATGCAGCAGGTGGAAAAAATGGGGGGGAGAAAAGATCTTCTAGCATTTTCCAAGTGAGGCTTTTCCTTCTTATTCTTGGCGCTCACTTTTTTCCATTCCCGCCTTCCCCTCGTTTGTGTCTCTGGGTAAACGTTTTCGTAGGATGGCCGGCTGGGCAAACAGAAGCAGCCCTAAGCTGTCACCTAAAATAATCCCCACGCTGTCCCCAGCGCACAGACATAAATTCCCTGCACAAAGATAAATACACACGTTCGTGGTGAGCAGGCAGGGAGACGCATGGGGCCCAGCTGGCAGATCGGGGGCCCCTGCACCCAGGCCCGACCCAACCGGCCGCTCAGACAGCTCAAACCATGAAGGTGGAGTTTCAGGGCAACTTCTGAAGACAAAAAAAATCCACGTCTCCTCAAGTATCAAGCCTGATACATGTATTCGGGCAAGACCAGGGTGAAAAGGAAAGAGGTGATAAAAAAAGGAAAAGAGGAACAAAGGGATGCTGAGGAGGTCAGAAGACATGCTGCCCATGAAGAAGGAAAACAGAATTGTGTGCCTGGAAGAAGCAATTAGGGTGCGGGACAAGCAGATCTTGGAGTGAGTCGCTGTTGAATAAAAAGCATTTGTTAAGATGCGTCAAGCAGAAAGGAGAGTGTTGAAGAGGAGACCTACATTTCTCTGCTGCTTTGGGAGCGAGGAGGACAGTGAGCAGGAGTCATGATCTGGGATCGGTGTCAGGGGTCGGGGTGTCTGCACTCCCGATGGTCAGCCCCCCTCATGGCCTGGACACCGCCCAGGCGAGTATTCATACAGGTCGGTCTGTTTAGACTCATCAGTGGTTCTCACCTGCTCTAAGTTCAGGACCGTCATTGACCATAAAAGTTGTCAAAGGGTGTGTTTGTGGGGGTAGCAGTACAGATTCTACATCACCATGTACTGCATGAGAGACACGGTGCCAATTACTGGACCTCGAAATGGTCACAGTACAAACTTCACCAGCCAGTCGGTCCCAGTGCCGGGCAGGTCCAGCGTCAGGTTCCGCTCTTTGCCAACGTAAACAAATCTTACTTATGGAGTTTTCAGTGAAAAAAATGGCAAGCAGGCGCACTGTTCCAGAGAGTAAGAAGAGCTGAAAGGCAAAACCAGGAGAGAGAGAGAAAAATAAAGGGGGCCAAAATGGAAAAATATCGGGCCCGCAATGAGGATCTAACCCATAATAAGGAAAACGTTGTTAAACTGGATGTCATAGGTGGAGCGGTAATGGTAAAATATGAGCAGGAATAGAAAAATAATAGATCGCAATCTAAAATAAATTCTAATTACCTGGAAGAGTTAATTCCATGTAAGGAGCTGTGCCAAAATTTCCACTGTCTAGATTAATGTTTCCCAATCCGGTCCCCTGGGTCCCCCCACAGTTTTGCTCCCTCCCAGCTCCTGGACTGTCTGGGAAAGAGCAAAGGACTATCTAGGGGTCCCCGAGGACCAGGATGGGAAACACTGGTCTAGATGCTTGATGAAGCCACCTGGAAATCAGACTAACTTCGAGGGGCTGGTTCTATCTGGAAGGAGGTCCAAATCATCTGGTCGAGGTCGTCATTACTGGTTACATTTATGCGTTGCGTGTGCTTAACAGTGTTTGACAGTAATGATGAATTATTAACGAGTTAGGAAATTGGCGATTTGCTTCCTAATGATCAAAGGAGAACATGGACTTTGAAGAACGGCGTTTCTCCTCCAGGCCTCCTTAAAGGGGCCTGATCAAAGGTGTAGTCCTGCCTGCATGTGCTGGCATAATTACATTAGCCCGTCTGACACAGGTGCGGCAGGATAAACACCCACATGAGGGCTTCGACATTCACAGAAAATGGAAGTCTTGTTGGTTTTGGGAATAGTGTAGATGAACGGAACTACATCATGATTGTCTGTCATAATTAGCCATCACATTAACATGCCTACAGGAAATAAAGCCATCAATCAATTAAAATCACAGTATCTTAGGGTAAATATTCTCATTTTGTATGCAAACAGCTGCCAGAAGAACACTCTGAACTTTAGATTGAAGACCTGCTAATCACCAGTTCATTTTGCCAGTACAAACTGTATCTGATATAGACCAATTAGCTCAGATCTGGAGACAAATTTTATTATTGCTTAGGGAAATATTCTGCCTATTTGTTTATTTGTATGTGCTGCCACTTTTTTTTACCACTTTTTACCACTTGTCTTGTCCATTTATGCAACTAATCTAAAGCAAAGATCTGTTTGAGAGTGATGTGTGGCAGAAAATATGAGGCAGAAGATATTATAAGATATAAATTATTACAGCATTTGATAAACATATAAATTATGTAAACATTCTTTTTTAATTAAAATTAATCTGTCTCTAGCTCTTTTACCTTGCTAATTTTTTTTTACTGTTATCATTGCCATGTATTTTTACGACAAACCAGCACACAAAAAAATGACCAGCATCCTTCACAAAGAGTCCCTTTATTGGACAGAAAACCTCAAGCCAGTAACCAAGGCGATGGAACTGTAAGAGTCAGAGGAACAGACCGTCACACGCGATAAGTAAATACCTTGAAACGCACAAGCCTGTTCCCAGAATGCCCCTCCACCACCACCACCCCCCGGCTACTGCATCCAGATGGGAGGCAAAGGGCAGAAGCATAGGTGCAGGTTATTTTTACCGCAGTAAGCCACAGTAAACAAGGCCTTTCCCACAGAATGAATCCTCTACTTCACTGACATGTTCAGTCAGTTTTACCTAAATTAGATTGCGTGTATATTTTTGCGTCCTTCACTTTTTTAGCCTCAGTACTTGATTTACTGGTAACATTTCAGTGGTGTAACATCTCAAGGTGCTCATCACATCGATTTTATACATATTTGTTACACTTAATTAAGGTTTAGTAGGCCTCGGCATAATTAGCTGACAACATTTTTTCGTCACGATTTCATACCTGGGGAAAGTTTTGAAGCCGGGGCTCAGCTTACATGGGGGGCGAGTTCTGAAACCAGCCCCAGGTTGGCAGGTTAGCACAGAGAGGCTCTCCTATCCTAGTTTATTTTGGCGGGGCGGGGGCAAAGGGGCTGGGGTGGGGCAGGGGGGGATTATGGGGTATAATAAAAGCCGACTGAGATATTTACAGCACGCATGATTTATGATAGCGGCGCGATCACATCAGGCGTATACACCATTCATCCCTGGGCACTGGCTGCTCTAATTTATGAAAATGATATCATAATGAGGTCTTTGTTTCCTAGCAGCCTTTAAAAGACATCCAGAGCAAAATAATGGGACATTCCAGCGACTCTGGAAGACAAGCCCCTTAGGGGAGAAGGCAACAGAGCTGACAGGAACAGTAACGACACAGGAAGATGGGCGAGCACTCAGACAGAGGGCTATTCATGCTTATTAATTACTTCCTGTCATCTCGTCTGACGCTCTGTGCACGCTCACATGTTTTTAAATGTATATTTAAATGTATACACACATGTACATAAACACACACACACATATATAAATATATATATATATATATATATATATATATATATATACACACATAAAATCTGAGTCAAATTCCATTATGCAGGATGATTGATGGTTAGTGATTATAGAGCACCCAGCCCAGGATTTTAATTAGTGTAAACAGCAGCTACGATTGCAACAGGTAATGTTCTGGCCCAGGGCTCAAGGCTCTAGGAAGGACCCTGATGTTTAACCTTTGAGCTGATAACTTGACCCTAATTGACTTTATAAACCCATCGCACTTATTTCAAACCAGGATTAAAGAAGTTGCTAAAAAAAAAATTCTAATTAAAAAGACTTATGTATCATTAGAGTTTTATGCATGCATCCAAAGTGACTGAATGGGTATTTTGGGGAGCATCTGTAATGTTTCCTTGTCATTTTATACACACAATACAGAAATATCCAGAAGTATGTCTGTCTCACATGTCATTCAAACATATACCCCATCTGTCATATTGCTCCATCAACATGTCCTCTCCTGTCAACCTTACAAAACATATAGAGACTTTAAATGCCCCACTGTAGGAGATCTGGCCACCAGCAGCACAAATCCAAACCAAGCAACAACAACAGTTACAGAAACCAGGTGACTGCCCAGAGAGTGATAAAGATACATGCCGCACCTTGCAACCCCCCCCCCCCCCCCCCCCCCCCCCCCCTCAAGCTGCCCCCTGGTGGTCTTACATTTTCTTTAGTTAGTTTCTTTAGACTATCAATGTCTCTGTGACACTGAAAACCAGAAGAAAAAGTCCAATGAGGCTCTTTATTTTATTTGTTGTATCCAAATAATAATTTTCTTTATTTTCATAAAGCAACATAATTAATACGTGAGAATGATAGTGTAGTTCTGTTAATGTCCTACAGGTGTCGGCATATACACAGAAAAGGCATGGTACAGTTTTCGGGGTGCTTGGGAGTTCTGCACTCTTTTGGTCACAAGGTGGAGCCAGAATCTTTTTCAACGTTCAGTAACTACAAGTTAACACTGCGTCTGGGTATTTCATACATAATGAAGAGACAGGTGTAAGTTTCTAAATTGTACAGATTTTGTGGAGAAGAACATGGAACCAGCCAGGAAGAGGAGCATCTAGAACATTGAACCACTTCCCATCTTTTCCAGCATGAACCTGTTCATGCCCTGCTTCTAGATCTTGCCTTTTAATTTTCTAATTTTCTATCTCTGTTACTTGTTCTCCCAATCAATATCCTCTTAATATTAGCAAAGTTTTTCATAAATTTATAAATCTATTAGACATTATTTAATGGGACACACATATGAGCTGATGTCTGTTCATGACAAGCTTTGGGTTTAACTGTTTGTTTTCTCCCCCTCTGTGGTATTTTTCTCAAACAAGAGTAGAGACATGGATTACAACGTTTACATCCCTTAAATAAAATATAATGCTTAAACAACAGCATGATTCTGACAAATGATAAATATTGGCGTGGTTTGTGGCATGGGGAAAATTCATTTAGAAAAGGGTGATCAAGGCACATAGTTAGGCCTGAAGTAGAGCCATAAAGATTCAGCATCCTGTACATCAGGAACTTTGTGTTGACAGGTGCAATAAGAGAAACCAACCAAAGTTTCCTTGGATGCAATGGAATTTAACTCTCTGCTTTTGTATAGACTGGCCTGGGAGAGACGAGGCCCCAAAGCTCACAGAGCAGGTTATTGTTCGCTGTCAATCACTGACTGGACTAACCCACTAGTAGGTTCATGTTGGGTAGGCCGGTGACTGACAGCTGATGGTCAGCCCACCCACCACAGGTCTCTAGAAACAACATATAAGGAAACTGGGCCCCTGCACCCTCAAATAACAAAGTTCATCACTAAACAAAAAAACTAGTGCACATAAAACCAAGTATGATATATAATATATAGATAGATATACTGTGTGATTAAAAGATTCTTACCATGTCATGTTTGAATTGAGTGTAATGATTCAAACTGTATATGGCTGAGACTTTTGATGGGATAATATTCTAAAAAGTTTGTATTATCTTGTGCTCACTGGCATGCAAGAGTGCCTTCATTCAGTTGCTGTCTGTAAGAGTTGGATATGTGCACTGGTCTGCTGGACACGGGGAACACTGGACCCCCACTGGTGTGCATTGATTTGGCTGCCAAATTAAGACTTTGCAGTGGCTTTTGTATTCCGATTATAGCTGGTGTTGTTCTGCTAGGTAGCGATGGATCAAATTAAATTTCAAAATTCACAGTGTGAGGGATCTGTGCACAACCAATCAATTCCTACATCGACTCCTCAGGGAGAAATAAAGTAACCAATGAAAAGCAGTCTTGATGATCAGGACTCTCAGAAAAATCTCATACACTATGGATTTCAAAGTTGTGTTTCTGCTACTGGTAGATTGGGGATGTAGGCTATGGTTTAGGTCTGTATTTGTACAAGGATTAACCTCAAGGCCCCAGTAATAGGCCAAACACAGTGATGGCTCCTGTTGCTGACAGGATTGTATGCCCTGGGGCCATTGCATAAGATAGCTAAATTAAATTAGCATGCTGTTAAAATGAACCATTTAAACAGCTATTTTTCAGTTCCTCCTTTTAGCAATTGAGCAGTACTTTGCGTTCTTTTGGTTTAAGATGCATCCCGTGCAAATCTTGCGGATTTTTCAGTTCTGTCAGCTTGTGCTTTACCTATAAACTTATTGAGACTAATTATCAATAAGTCCTAACTACTGCAATTATAGAGTGCTACCAATAAATAATGGACTTCTCTTAGCTGTAATTAAATTTATCAGAATTAAATTGGGATAAATGTGTAATTAAAGTATCAGCCTAAAGATAATATATTGGTTTTATTATTTTGATAGCTGATGCTGAGCACATGACAACGGGGCTCTTACTGTATTTCTCCATAGAAAGAGGACAGTTCTTTGTAGATCCCAACATATCTCATAGATTCCCAAGATCTGTTGAGTCCTCTGGGATAATGCAAAGATGGTTATCCTAACGGGGTAATCATGTTCAACTAGTCTCTAGTCACCAGCAACTCTTAACTAACAATTACTTATTATCTGTATAAGCCCCGAAGTATGCCAAAAAAGTGGGTGCTATTACATTGATCACAAACAAATAGGTCGTTGATTAATTTACCCTGGGCAGGGATACTTTCAGTGTGCGGACACTGGGGTCTTCTGGGCTTTCAGGAGAGAATGTGTGTTTATTGAGGTGCATTTAATACTGCGTTCCAGTTACCTCGGAGGTCGGAAGTTGGAGCTGGGAATGACATCACACCCGAATTAACCTCGTTCCAATAAAGCAAGTCGGAAAGCCATTTAGTGATGCCGGGGACTACAGTACCTTAAACCTGACAGGTTATCAGACTAAGCAAGAAATCCCAATATCGCAGTTTTTTGTGCATAAAAACACCCTAGCAACATGTCCGCAGGTAGTGGTTGGGCAATATGGTGTGTACAGCCGATTTAATGAGCCACAAACGATGCAAGCGCTAATAAAACTACAGCAACTTCTGTTGATCAAAGGGCGCGGCCATCCTGAATTCTGAATTCGGGGCTGTGTCGATTCCTCCGAGTTCGAACTCTGTACTGTAAGTTAATTTAAATCGTACAACTAGAACGCAGCAAAAGACCGGCAGTAAGGGGCTGTGATGTGTTCATCGCCCACAGGGGAGGGTGAGCAGGGGTGCTGCATGGGTCAGAGGGCAAGTGAGGTGTAGACATTGTGACTCTTAGATCTTCTTGACTTTGTCTGAGGCCTGCAGTTTTTCAATAGCATAGGAAACGTTAATGCCTCCAGCAATGCTGTTAGTGGAAATGCGAAAATTGTGCACTCACATTGGTTCAGATTTAAAACCAACTCGTTCCAATTTGTTCTCCTCCTGTGCATTCAGACATTAGAACAAATTGGATGCCAAAACAAGGCTAACCTGATGTGAAGGTACATTCAGGGCAATATACACTCACCGGCCACTTTATTAGGTACACCTTGCTAGTACCGGGTTGGACTCTTGCCTTCAGAATTGCCTTAATCCTTCGTGGCATAGATTCAACAAGGCCATCAGAAGATGGGTACACTGTGGTCATAAAGGGATGGACATGGTCAGCAACAATACTCAGGTAGGCTGTGGCAT
>JAODKL010000001.1:45386940-45400341 GCA_026780765.1 Petrocephalus schoutedeni | reverse complement strand
TCACCTTTCTTCCCCATTCTGAAGCTCGATTTGAACTGCAGCGGTTCGTCTTGACCATGTCAACATGCCTAAATGCACTTAGTTGCCACCATGTGATTGGCTGACCAGTAATTTGAGTCAACGAGCAGTTGGACAGGTGTGCCTAATAAAGTGGCCGGTGAGTGTAAGTAAGAGATCATATTATGTCCTTTTTATGTTCTCCTGTGAAATGTACATACATGTGCTTACTGTCAATAATAGAAACATTTCGGCACATTTTAGTACTTTATGTCTACGATTTACAGCTATGATGACAACAACAACTGTAATCATATATTTTTTAGAGATGTCTACTAAATTTACAAGAATGCATGGTTTGGCATATACTGTGCAAAAGACCTCGGCAGTCAAAGGAAATATTTAAAGCTATTTTTCATGGATAGTAAATGTATGTTTGCTCAGGACAAAAAAACACACATGCAAGTCAAGAGTAACACAGTAAAAATGAACAGGAATTTCTTCTCTTCTACCAGTAATATCTAGATGGATGGTTAGATGAACACCGCTTCAGTTCCCAAACATTTCCTCAAGGGCTCCCCAGCCATTCCATGTATACATTCATTTAATTAATTAATTGAAATAGTTTAAAAAGTCAATGATGTATTGACTAACCATGCAAGGTGTGCTGGGGGTCGAATTATAAAATACATGAGTTACTGTGGTGACTTTAGGGGAGACCTGGAAATATCAAATGACTCTTACACAGTACTGTATGAATTTGGCATCACATATCCAAAGCTGAGGGATCCCCAAGCCATGCTGTCCAATATGAGCAGGGAAGGAGATCGCATCAGCACGTGAAGGAAATCAAAGCCACAGGTGAGTGACACAAACATGGTCCTATTCAGATGGAGGCCAGCCTCTGGGTTCCTGGAATAAGCATGTCGCCTTGTGAGGCAACTCAGCTAACAGACTGGCAGCTGCACCCAAACAGCCGGCCTGTAACAATATCTGTAGGCATCACGAGTGTTAGGTGGCTTGCTGGGTTTGGCCTCTGTGCCCAAGCTTGGAAGCTTGCTAGTTCGAATACCATGGCCAACAAACCAACCTGATGCTACTGTCGGGCCCCTGAGGTAGGCCCGTAACCCTCCAATGCTGCTGGATGTTGGCTAACTTAAAAGAACTTAATCTTTTAATCCACGGGGTTTAATAAAGTTTATCTATCTCTTACTATCAGAGAGCGTACCCACCTGTTGGCTTGAACCTGTGATCCAAATCGAGCTGTTCCCAGTATCCTGCATACAGCAGCTGGGCCTTATGGCCACAACAACCCTCTCCCAGTTGCTCCGTTACATCACTGAGACATTTTTATATTCTACAGATAATTGCATTTATTTGCACATTCCACTGGTGCTTTTTCAGGAATCGCTAATCTATTGGCTTGTGCAAATACGCCAGGGAGTATTGTCAGTTTACAAATATTGGAGTGCGTTGTGTGAGAGGGCTGGGTGGCATTCCTGCTTGATTCTTTCCACCTGTACCTTGTTTTGGAATTTTTGCGTTCGGGTCCATTGTGTGCTTTGGCAGAAAGTCAGAGACTAACACGAGACCTTAACCGTGAGTAGCAGTAGATGAGCTTGAGTACTGCCAGCCTTTATTGTGTCTGTTTGTTATCTCTGCTGCAAAAGCAGTCGTTTTTGTGTGAGTCATGGGAGCCGCTCGTCTTTTTTTTTTTCAACTCGTCCCCGGAATAAGTGAATACACAAGAAGACTCTGGCCTGTCTCTCCACGTGGGTCTGTTTCCCAGCTCACTAAGCCTCCCACATTTGGGAGTTTTTTGTTTTGCTGTTTTCAGAAGCCACTTGGAAAATTACAAACCACTGCAAAATGCTTTGTGACGGAGGTGCATTAAAAACAAATTATGCGAAATAAATTCAGATTGATTCACTGACTGAAGTGTCGTGTGGAAGCCATGATAAAGTTGGTATGTGCTGTCCTTCATATCAGCTTCCATATTTCATTTTAAATAGGTTGTTGATTAGTCGGGACTGGACAGGAATACTTACAGTGTACAGTCACTGGGGTCTTCTGGCTTTTCAGGAGACAGCATATGTTTGTCGAGGTATATTACAGACCTGCAGATATAAAATAGGTTGGCATCAAATGAACCAGATGAGACATTAGTCACTGACCTGGTTTAGGTTATATAGCTGATACAATAACCACCTGGCACACAATGTCTGCATGTTTGTCTATTATTAATGTGACCTTGCCATTTTCATGCAACTAATGTGGTACACATACTGAAAGTGGTGCTCCAGTACAGAGACAAGGACACTGTCTTCACTTGTAAAAGGTAAGTGACTAGCTGTATGAGCAAACCTGAGCCTAAAAAGTTAACATGGTACCTATCTGTGCGTAGTTTAACCTGATTTCACTGTTGGGTCCTTGAACAAGGTCCATAACCCCTAATTTCTGACTCTGCTTCCTCAAAAGCATTTATTACTTTGGATAAAAGCATCTGCTGAGTACATTGTAAAATTAAAACAATGACCATAGTTTGACAACCAGCAAACTCAGCATGAATGCCTATCAGGTAAATAAGCACATGAGTTTTATGGCACTCTCTCGACAGATAAGTGGAGGCCAAATCGGCATCACAGCTCAAAGAACCACAGTCCAGGAGCTGGTAGGAAATCTTACCAATCTGCACATAACCACATGGAATTTTGTTTATTTCCAAAAAAGTCCCACCTTTTCAGTTTTGCGATGTTGATTAATTTTTTTTATCCGGATTTTCCCGGATACACATCAATAACAAACACACGACTCCCTAACACTTGCGTTCGTTTCAAATTGTTCTCATACTTGGTTCTGCTCTCCAGACTGATGGTTCCCACATGTTAATGCAAAGAAAAATAGATTGTACGGATTTTCCATAGGGGGAGCTGGATGTCATACTCCAGATGGGGGGTTTTCCGTAAGCCAGTGTTTATACCACCGATCCTTCCTTGTGCATTTACCGTGTTTTGCTTAGCACTCTTCACAGGTCCACATTATGGCACAACCGGAAAAAAGTCAAAAAACACTTATATTAGCAGGAACACACACATTCCATATTCCATCATAGCCGGACTGTAGCAGCTCAGTGAGAGGCATATAGTCACACGCCTACTGGAAGGAGCAGCTGTGAAAACAGAGTAGCAGTGATGTCACTCCTGAAGGATGAGGGCTGCAACAGGTTGCGGGATGAAGCCAAATCTGGTTCCGCTTTGACATGATCTGGTCCAGTGGAAGTCTGGAGGAAGGGAGGAGAAGGTCACCCATGGACCCACGATGGAGATCAATACCGAAACAAACAGGCCTTTTTCGCAGCCAAAGTGTAAAAAATTCAGACACATAGCAATTCAGACACGTCAGCAATAGATTGCGCAGGTCAATCTACAAACATGAGCACAAAGTGTTCAGAAACTCTGCTCTTCTGCTCTCTTTAGCATTTCTTTGTTAACTACAAGCTTTCAGGTTCTAGTAGCAGCCCTGATGTTGTAAAGAGAATATTTTATTGTGATGAGAGCAGTAGCTTCCTAGGTTTAGCATCACATGGTAATCCCTCCCATATCAGGCTTCAGTTGGTAAACTAGTATGTAACTTGAATTTCTTCACTAGGAAGAAAATGTTAAGTGTACATCTAAAAATGTTAAAATAACAAGCTAAGACACATTTCCCAGAATGCTGTTTGTGTGGTTTGGGTGGAAGAGCCTTTTTCCCACTGCGGGCAAAGGCAGGCTTGACCTAGATTTGACAGATTGACACAGATACTGCCTCACCCCTGTGGGCATCACTGTGATCCCCACAGCATTGGGTGTCCACTGCTCAACCACACACCCATAGAACCCAATCCTGTTACCCCATTTCAAAAAAACACTGGTAAAGACACATCTGTGGTTAGACAGACACGGTCAGGCTCACGGTCACTCTTGCAGTATACTCAAAAAAATCTGGAGCACACGTCAGCAGAGGACTAATCATGACCTCTGCAGGGAAAACAAGTTGAGAAATGACCAGCCGTCCAAAACTGCCCACAAACATGTTTCCTGAATTGCTGGACCAGTGCTGGGAAAAAACACCTACGAGGGAGAAGTTTAAGTGGAAGTGAAGGCTGATCTTTAAACTGTGAGGCATTTGTTGAATCCTATGTTCTTTTCAAATATTCTTGGGTTGCGTAAATGAGCCATTTTCATCCCTTTTAAATGATATTCACTTTTCGGGAAGAGCGCGCTGTGTTCTGGGGCTCCTTCTGGAAGGAATATGCATTAAAACCCTGGGGTGGGAATCCATTCCTGAGTAAGGTCACACTGCCAAACTCAGGGGGCATCTTAGCGTCACCTTCACCTGAACTCTTTGGACTTCCAGAATCAATCAGGGAGCCCAGAGGAAATTCCACCTACAAATGTGCAGACCAGACCCCTCATACACAATACTGTGCAGGATTTGACCCAGTGACCTGGAATCACCAACAGATCCTTCCCCAAGCTACCTTTCCTTCCACAACCAATGCGGTTTCAGTGTCTGCAATATAGGTCATGAAATCCAACATGCGTAGTTATTCACGTTGTCTCTAATTTCCTTTCTATCCACCAGGAAATAACAGAACAAAATAATGACTTGGCATCATTCTGCCCAACACCAGAGCTTTCCAAAGAACCAGTAGCTCCAGTATACTCTTTAAATGAAATATTTTACCGCTCTGCACATAAAAGAGGCCTTTGAAGTCTCAGCGTCTGAGTTGATTAGTGGGAACTCCGCGCCACACCAGCACGGAGCATTTAAAATGTTCCCCTGTATCCATTTTCCCATCATGCAGCGGTTGCTGGCAACGAGAGACGGGAAGGAAAAGAAAGGCAAGAGAGCAGAGTGAGAATAAACTGAAGGGCCAGCGCAGGAAAGAGGGATGAGCAGACGAGTGTGCTCTGGCCCGTCCTCACCCTGATTTTCCACTAAGAGATGCAGGCGTAGATGTCCTCATTCCCTAAGTCCCATTAGACCCCTCTTTGTTGGTTTACATCCTCTCCTTTATCTCCCCTGAATCCCTGAAGCTAGGGATCGGTGCCAGCAATCAGAAGGCTGTTGGTTTGTATCCTGCGAATGTCACGTGGGGCTCTAGCCAGCTATCTGACCAGTATGAAGGCACTTAACCTGCTGAGGCACATCAATGCTCGGGAACATGACGTGTTTCTTTTATTTATTTTTCTGTTTACATCCTGCTTCCTTTTAAATGCTTCTGAGGTGAAACACTATGTAAGAATGACTCAAGCAGCCAGCGTACAGGTCACCGTATCCCTCACCTGTGTCGTGGGAAGCCAAGCATAGCACAGAGTAAGATTTGTCAAGGGCAACTTCGAGAATAGGATGTGGTGTGGCGAGACGAGGACGGAGGCCATTTGATGGCCTCTCTCTGCCTGTGCAGGAAGTCATGTATTAATGCCATTTTACGCTATAAAATATACTAATATGTGCTTTAATAAATGTACATTCTAAGGAGCCAGTCTTTCATCTGAAGTCTTCACTTCCCCTTGCAAAAAAAGGAGAGAATAACACTTTAAATGTGTTCCTTAATCGACGTTTTCAAGTGGTCAGCCGGCACTGGAGAAACTGTATATTTCCTGTTTTATTTTTTAAATATGGGTATTTACTTCCTCCACAAGGATAAAGGGTCAACTGTTGGTGTTTCATTAACGCTCGGATACTAAATTCAAAAGGCAGCACATTAGGAGCGTTACAAATGCACTTCAGCTCATTTATTGATTTTTTTGGTCTTGGTCATGCGTTTGCTTTAATTTATTTTTTTTTTTGAGTTTTCAGAAATGCTGGTCATGCCTCTCAACTTGAAAATATTTTTGCCCTGGCTCACATCCTGTCGCTGACTGCAGCAAGTATTCTTAACACATAAAAAGAAAAACATTATAAATAAACGAACTCATTACACTGCACAAAAAGTGGACAGCCAGTCATGTTATTCAGCACCATTCAGTTCCTAATTGCATAAACCCTTAAGTGTTTTTCACCCATTACTTTGTTGAAACCAGTTCTGTCTTTCCCTGTTCAATTTTGCCTTTATTCCTTCAATGTTCTCCAGTCTGCTTATCACATGACTTTATTTTCAAGGCACTCATTTACAGTAACCCCAAGTGACCCCCCGGCACATACGAATTCTCAAAATAGCAGGGCCCCTGTGCGAATCCTCAAAATAGCAGGCCCCTGTCTCAGGGCGCACCCCCAGAGTGGGTGGGGAACACATTATCAGCAGCATCCAACCCCTAAATGCTCTCACGACCAGTACCCTCATGACCGGCACACGTCCATTCAAAACACTTTCATTCCGGGAGGGTGATTATTACAGGCACAACTTCAAACCGGTCATAGCTGGGACTATTAAAATTCACCCCCTTTTCACCCAGAGCAAACCCTTCCAGGATTCCTCTTAAGACCCTTCTGTGATTTGTTAATTTGTTACTGTTAATTTGCTTCCTGGGATGAACTGACTGCTGGCATGAGATCACTACAGAGATGGAGAGCCTTGTTTTCTCAAGGTTTTTTCGCTTTTTTTATGTCCGGGTCCACGGCTGTATATGAAGGGGGTTGTGTTAAAGACAGAACCTCTGAATTGTAACGTGTTACGGAAGATTATAAAGGAAACCTCTTAATCAATAACGCCTGTGGGTCATCAAAACATGTTTTTGTTAATTATTTTGATGCGTGTGAGGTGTGTACTGTGAAATGTGCCTTTTGGTCTAAGTCCATGTGTGAAATAGGACTGGTTAAAGGCTGGCGGGAGTCATTATGCATGAATCTAAATGTGATTTGTGTGTTTGTGGCTATGTGTCAGAGACATTATTTATGATTTTCATACGTAATAGCTGCAGCAACTGGCCAGTGCTTTGCGTATAAACTCAAATGTGTGTGAGGCAGTAAAACTACGGCTTGCGGTTCAAAAGTGAACACATCCGCTGAATATGCACACTTTTTGGATGAATAAAACTCCCGAGGCTTGCTATGCTCTCTCCAAGGGTGTGTTCCAGCCCAACATTTGGCCTGGCAGTCAACATTTTTATTCCCTTGGATACTGTGGCAAGGTCCTGGTGCCGGTTTCTCCTCCCCCGTAACCCGGCTGTAAAATAGAGTCATCCCTTCATCCCTCCTGCCTCCTGCAGAAAGCCGTCGCTGCCTGTCAATCACCCAAATGCGGTGTTGGAGAGACGCGTCACTTTGCTCGGACCTCAGAGTGACCGTTTCTCACTCAGATGTGACCATGCACCGCGGTTCCTGGATTAGTTTCATATTTGCTGGGTATTTTTGGATGCCAGGGGACTCCGGCTGTCGAGGGCTGTTTCATTATGCAACCAAACCCGTCCCGCCATTTTTATTAGATCCTACCGGTGGTGCAATAGCTTCAACAAACTCTGGCAGCAGTACCGCATATAAGAGTTTCCCATTACTGTACATGCAGGAACATCCACATATTTCCCAGCAGTGCAACTCACTCTGTCATGCAAGTCTGCATGGTCGTTTTTGGCAATTATGAGTCGGTCTTAATAAGAAACGGCACAGTCCTGAACGCAATTTCTTTTATGTGTGATGCACTGGTGGAGATCAGGGAAACGAATCAGTGGGAACTTGGTTACCGTCAGCAGGATGAGCAATTAGAATGTTTTGATAGGAAGGTCAGGATTCGGGTCACGGATTTAATAAGCCCAACTTGGTCGGGAAAAAGTATTACTTCATGAGTTCTATCTTTCACAGGCCTTCTTGCGGTGAGACCAGACATGTCACTGACTTTATATCATCAAAACATAACTGTCTGACATTAATTAGATAGAGCCTTTCAACTAAAGTTTTATGTCATTAAGTGTCTACAGCACATTTGGACCAAAGTCTATAGCATGTTGCTTGTTGATTTATGAAATGAATCTTGCTCTTAAACCCTTGAAAAAAATAAATAGAAGGCCATCTCAAAGGTACCAACTGTGCGACATGTTAGCCTGCACCTTCTGTGAAGGTAGGAGCCTGTGGATGTGGTCAGTTAGCAGCATCTGTATTAATAAAAGTGGCACTGGGGGAAGGACTGGCTTCAGAACAGGTACATGCATTAAACACCTCCAATGTGTGTTATTATGTCCTTTTTTGTACATACATTTTATCTTGGAGTGTGAAATGGAGCTTTCCAAGTACAGGTACATTTCAATGTGTTAATTTGCACATTTCCCATCATGCTCTCCTTTGAGACCTACACACACTCTCATAAATACACGCAGATATACAGTACAGGTGTATAGTGAGGCTTGGGGTCTGAGCACAGGCTCAGCCATTTATCCAATGCCCTGGGGCATGTCTCAGGAGGTTGTGGACCTTGCTGAAGAGCACAACAGAGACGTTGTTCAACAGGGAGTTGACCCAGCAATCTTACAGGCAGAGAGGCCTACCCCATGTGCCATGCAGTGCCCCCTAGCTGAGCACACCTCCACTTGCAATGCTAGATAAATCCGTCTCTCCCAGCAGCAATGCCGTAAGTTCTGGCTAGAAGATCTGTGAGATGATAAATTAGCAGGCGTGGTTTCAAGTCCACTGGAAAAACGCAGCAGGAGGGACACAGCTGGCCGCAGTTTCCTGACCAGAAGCTTCTCTCCAGCTTACTTCCCAGTGCTGGTGACACATCATATAAGCAAAAGGATGCAGCCGACTGAAGGGAGGCTACTTACGGAAAGGGGCCGAGATCAGAAACCAGGCCGGCGCATGTCTGGAGTTTGTCTGGGCCCAAAACCAGGAAAATACCCTTTTCTACCAACCTAGCCTAATAACCGGTGACATCAACCCCCCAATACAACCAAATTAATGCAAAAGCTAAGCCCTGGCAAGGCGCTAACCCCTGGGAGGTCCAAGCTGGCAGAGAAGGATGGAGCTGGGAGGGGCAGTCATGAGAAGACCCTATTGTTATTACCCCATGGCGACTGTGATGACTGCCCATGCTGGATCAAAGTCATAGCTCTGAAATGAGAAAGGATCGTTCCTGGACACAGCACGCGAGGTAACATCAAAGCCACCAGTTACACAGATGCAACGGCATCTGCTTTTAACGATCATTAGCAGACAGGTTTTACAGTCCAAAAAACAGCCTTGCAAGTCTAAGTATATCAGCAACTTTGGTCCATGTGCGAGTCTCAGGAGTCCTTTAGATCCCATCAGTTAAAGTTAGACGCACACTGTTGGACATCCTGTCAGGTCAGAGTCTAGAACAGATTTCCGTCCAGTAGAGAGCCAGCAGGAGAACAACGGTCCAGGAAAGGAGGCTGTGTATGAGTTGGAGTAAGAGCTGTACTCAGGGCTCGGATAATTGACAGTTCACCCCCCAGACCAGAGCAACAGGCCTACTGACACTTCTCAGGCCCAAAGTATAGCAAAGGCGCCAACATAGACCAAGAAGAATCTCCATCCTTATTCACACAAAGTGTCATTTCAGGTACTGATGGTTCATGACTTTCTGAAGCTTTGCAAAAATGTCCAGCTAAAAAGTTCACACATTGTATTATTCATAACTGTAAAAAAAAAAAAGAATTCTGTTCGTGAATATTTAATAAAAAATAATACTTCATTTTAAGGGTGGCTTCGATGCACAGTGTGGCTGCCTAGGAGGATTTTCAACCAGACCAGACTTCCTCCAAGGAGAATCCCGTAAATTCCCCAGCATTCTGTGAGTGGAAAAGTGAGTAAGGCATTAGTTGAAGTTATTCAGAATGTGAATGAAAAATCATTCCCTTAAAGCTTTATATAACCTAAAGCTGTATAATCTGGTCAAGTAGAAACAGAGAATTCATACCCAGACTACTGGAGACGATGAATATTGCCATAAGTGTAATGTGATTATATATTAGCCTCCTCTACCCCAAAAGCCCACTCCTGTGGTTTATCTTGTTTTTGTTTAGTTCATTTCTTGTTTTCCTTCAGTTGTTTTTTTGTATTAAATCTCAGCTTCAGTTGGATGAAAAACAGACTGGACTTCTTGCTCTAAGCTTTCAGTGAGACTTTTTCTCCACTGAGTCTGAAGATGTCAGGGATTTTTTTGGGGGCATCCACAAATGGGGAAGATGAGGGGGGAACCGCAGGGTCTGTGTCTGCATGCCGTGGGGGGGGGGGTTATGGTGGTGTGGGGGGCGCCTGGGGCCCTCTTGCTGGCAAACAGGCCTGGTGGAGAATGTGATGAGGAAGAATTACATTTCCTATTTGTTTTTTTGCTTAGCTGTGGAAAAGATGAAGTTACTCTTGTTTTGGGGATACCCGCAATGGCCAAAACATCTGGCATGAACCTAAGGAGGAAACATATTCCATTTCTTGACTCTTCTTAGATGCTGATGGCCAGTGTTGGTCCAAGCCCATGTGGTGCCCCCTAGGCAAACTTCACTATTGGCGCCCCCGTCTGGTACAAAGTGGAATCGGTGTGATCATGCCCCCTCAGAATATGGTGCCCTAGGCGGCTGCCTTTGTCGCCTGATGGGTTGACCGGCACTGCTGATGGCTGATGTTCCTAAAAAGAGGCCGTGATTCTATGTAGAGGACATGGCTGCATTAGGCAGTGATTGGCATCAATCTGACCCCAGAGCATCTGGAATCGGTAGGCATTTTCACATGGGGGATATTAACACTGCCACATTTTTCTGAGTTTGCCACGTTGCACCCAGAAGACTCCAGAAGGTTGTCATCATGATCCTTGGGAATTTCCCATGCAACGACTATTCCTCGTTTTATTCTTTAATCGCCCGTCCGTTTCAGTGCGTGCAAGCAGATGCTTGGATTTATATTTTTCATTAATCCCCGATTCATTGTCAGCCGCAATAAAGCGTGGGGGAGAGAATAAACGCATGGAAATGAGTCTAACTTGAGTTTTTAAAGGCGGGAAGCAGCCGGAGGGTGTGGCGCGGGATCAGTGAGAGTGCCATCAGGGCCGGACACATCTACAGCCCCTAGACTACTGGAAAATGATGTGGCTCCTTGCGGGACACTGGCAGAGGGCTGTTTGGATGTGAGTGTTGTGCTAATCCAGATGGGAAGCTTTGCTACTGAGCACAGATGCTCACCAGAAGCTGTGCTAGCTGTGTCCTTGTCGGGAGGTACCGAGGGTGGGGGCGTTAAGGTGGGGCGCTGAGCTGTGGCTTGGTGTGCCCTACCAAAGTATAAACAGGAGCTCCCTGCAGACCCCCATTTGTTTAGTCTGCACCTTACAGCGCACGGCACTTTCCGGTAAATCCAGAACCTCTCTTCCTTTCTGGTGAAAAGTGAACCTTTGGCTCACTCGCGGGCATGTGATTTTTACCCCCTGGCATCTGTAGGCGTCCATACATTTTCCCTTTAAGAGCATGTGGCCTTTGTTCTTGTAGGGGTCTATATAAGCACAGGCCAGCAGGGGTGCTGGCCACAGCTGAAAGCTGATTGGCCGCCAGAGTGTTCCTTCCCCGGTCACTCACCAATTCAGAACGTATAATTGGTTGACCCATAGGTATGAATTTTGCCCCCCCCCCCCCAGCTTAAAAAAATCCTAGAATAACCCATGTGCTCATGTGTTTATCTCAGGTGTTGTTTATTTTTTGAGATATAATTGCAGCAGAAAAGAAGTGACAGGACTTTTTAGCAAGTTTTCCTGCATGCTGGTCAGCTGACAGCTGTAAAGCAGATTTCAGACTGCTCACTGAAGGCCTAACAATCAGTCTGTCTCAACTTCATGAAAATCATTAGCTTTATTTGGACCAATGTAAGATACAGCCTCCATGTATACCACTGGTATTCTCCCCAGAGGTTACCACCCTGGAGGTTGGGCTGAGGAATGTTAATGGTTCTGCATCGTTTATTCCTGTTCCATAGTCTGAGCAGGGTACGTGTTCGATGGCCACTCTGCACACGGGAGCTTCTGCCAGACCCCCTGAGAGACAAATCTGTCAGGCAGCATTTTCTGAGAAAGAAGGGACCTTGGCTTTCCATGGGTATCATTTCACAAGGGTGAGAATGACTGGCATGCACACTGCCTCCGAGCAACAATGAACGTTTTAGCGAATTAGCTTGTTTCTTGGTCTCATGTTGCAGTACAGAGGTGTTGTGCAATTGAATTAGCCAGATAATTTGATTCATCGTGCATTCCTCCCTTCATGGCATGGAAGGAAATCAAAAAGGCCCTCGCTGAATGATCCAACAAAGCAGCGCACATGTTACAGTTTACGTGACTCTGAATAGCAACGCAAAAACATACTTTGAGAAATAAAAGATATACCGGGAAGTGTAGGCGTGTTTTTAGGACTCATTGGAGGGGTGAAAAACACGGGAAGAACAGAATTAAATAAAGCTAAACTGAGAAATTCTCACAGTTGAGTATAAATATGTGGATAACCGGTGAGGAATTGCTGAAATATGTGAAAGGTCGTGATTCAGCTCTTCAGTTCGTCGGCACAGTAGCGAAATATGAAGAGAACAGGGTTGCTCGACACAGAGCCTCATTTTAGTGCTGATCCGGTGCAGTTAGTAATAGATCATATGTGAAATTGAGTGTCCCGCAGCCGGATGCATGGTACTCCGTGTCTTCGGCCCGTCCCCCATGCTGGCCTCAGCTGCCAGAGACTCAAGCTCTGCTGCAAGCTCCTGTCCTCACCTCATCAATCAAAGCGACGGAAAGAAGGTTTATCCTCACGCACCCGTCCAGGAAGCGGCAGAGCTCGCGCCGGCCCGGCCCGGCACGGCACCGAATGTTCCGAGCCCCGGCTGATCTCCGAAATTCATCTTTAGGGAGGAAAGCGGCAGGATCCTGCCTTCACCACTTGCACGATGTGCTAGTTTTCAGCTAGCGACTGAATTTTTCCTCGACTCACGAATGCCGGGCAACGTAACATTCTGTCGCAATGATGACTTTATATAAAAGCTGAGGACTTTGGGCCAGGACCTCACGAGATGTGGTCTCTGAGGATCAGTGGTGGCTGTCCTTTAAGGGTAGCTGACTGAACTAATGGCCTCACATCAATCAAGGTATCTTTTGACAGTCCTGTCATAACAAAAAGTACGATCTAAAATACACTCCCTATTGAGACTGTACCCCTCACTGCACCCTAGGCATAACCCAAAACGGATGGCGGGGTGGGTGGATTGAATGTCATTTTAAGCCAGAGACAGAAGTATGTTTAATCAAGCCAGTGTCAGCAATGATACATTACAAAGCTGGCAGCATTTTTTGCATTGTGTTACTGGGCAGTGCCATTGTTTCCAAATGTTATTGTTTAGTAGGAGTTGTGGATGATAACCGGATTGCTGGGATACCACACCCCAGATTCTTTTTTGCGGGTTTCCTTGTCCCCCCTTTTCCCTTTTTCAGGTTCTTAATGCCCCCCAGGAGCA
>JAODKL010000001.1:45364025-45383917 GCA_026780765.1 Petrocephalus schoutedeni | reverse complement strand
TCAATATCATCCAACTCCTCCCCCACCACCCCCCTCCTCCCCGCGCCAAGGCTGAGTTTTCCATATTCCTGCATACCATCTTGCTATGGCGATGCGCCAAGCAGAAATACCAGACAAAAAGCTGCCTGGTGCTCACGTCTGGGTCTCCTCTTGCTGTCGTAACAGGACGTTTTTTTGCTCAAGTTCTGACCCTGCAGCCACTATAGGGGCCTATAGCTTGGATCACAGGTGCGGACGTGGAAGCTCTGTGGTTAAAACATCAGCCTGCTTGCCGGAGATGTTGGGACTTAACCTACGGCTTTCATCACCTTAGCTGAAAGGCACCCTTGGCCACACGGGCGGCCTTGATTGAAAAGAGGTGTGCCTTGGCCCTGTGGCATTTTCCCATAAATTTTCTCTACCCCCTTACCTAGAACTTGAGGGAAGGCGAGACATTAAGATTTGACCATAAACTTCTGTGTTTTCCTAAGAAGGTACCCAACAAACCTGCACTGTTTTTTCTATATGTGTGATTTTAATTTTAATTAAAAAACGTGAAATATATAATTACAGAATATATGTATTTTCCTGTACTTGAACCTGTGCTTATCGGTGAGTACAGATCCTTAGCTGCTCGATGGCTCTAAGGATCCACCAAGACATGACTACAGTGGTGAGAAATGACATTAAATTTATAGAAACTTGCCCATAGCGGGTATTCATTATAATCTCAGATGTGCTGTTATGGAAGGTTTCAAAGGTCATACCCATCCAATTTACTGTAGAAGCACTGCTTTACCGAAATACAAAGAGTAATATGCTGCATATTGGCATTTTATAGTGAAATCTAATTATTAATGGGTGTGACCTGTTGTTTTTGTATTCAAGGAAAGTTTGCCTGAATACATAATGTTTGAACAGAGCAACCAGCAGCAGCGTGAAAATTTACTGTGTTTTAAGTGTCCTGCAGCGAGTATGAAAACTGTCAAGTTTTAATTACTTCTGTCATGCTAATTGTGTCGTATGCGACCAGTTTGATTATGTAGCCATAAAGAGCTTAATTGTCACAGTTATCAGCAAGGTCCATTACATTTCCAGTTTTAAGTTTCCTGTGGACCACTCAGCGAAGGAGTTTTATGCATCTTTGTGCATTTTCCTTGGAGCCATCTGGAAATTTGGTTGCCCACTGACCACCTCTTATAAAACAATAATTGCAGTTCACATTTCCTCATATTTTCCCCCTCGTTATCCTCACCGCCGGTCGGGGTGGAAACACCCTTGAGATATGTTTCCGTTGCATTATGATGCGCGTCGCGTGTACAGCTTTTATGCGCTTTGGCACCCTCGTAAAAACTAGGCTTCGACTGCTATCATTGGGATTACATATTCCGAGCAATGCGATTTCTAGGTTATGGAAAAATGCGATTTTGTTGACTTCTGGTTTGCATCTCAGATAGCTAACACAATTAGTGCGTCGCAAATAATCATGAGTACCTATGTACATTAAATTATAAACTCGCTGGCCACTTTATTAGATACAGAGGCTTGTGAATGCAAACAGCCTGATTCTCCAAACAGCCAATCATGTGGCTGAAACTGAATACAGACAGCGTACAGACAGGTCCAAGAGATTCAGTTACGGGGGGCTCAGCATTAGAGCAGCTAAGATGTCTGATCCATGGGTTTTAAAATGTAGCTTGATTACTGGTGCCAGACGTTGTTCCAGTATCTCAGCCGCCACCTTGGGACTTTGTGTACTATGTCCATAAGTTGGATAAGAAAACAAATAACATCCATTCAGTGGCAAATCTGTTGCAGAAAGCACGTCATTAATGACCGAGGTCAAAGGTGCATGGCCAGAGTCGTAAACGCTGACAGGAAGGACACAAATGCAAAAATAACAGCCTAGTAAAAGAGTGGTGTGCAGAAAGGCATCTCAAAAGGCATGACTCTTCAACACTCTGTATGGTTCAGGAGACCGGAGTCTCTCTTGCTGGTCCTATGCAGGTGTACCTAGTAAAGTGGTCACTCACTGTATTTTGTTTTTTGCATTATTTCATAGAATTAAAATTTCTTGTCCTGGAGTTGCTCTAACATGTGTTAGTGTCCCTTTTTGCATGAAATATTGGGGTCATAGAGTCACTGTCTTTCACACCCAATAATCATTAAGTCTTAGGCCAAGACGGAATTAGGTGATGTCGCAAGGCCTCGAGACTGAGACCGAGATCACAAGTCCGAGGGTATGACAGCACCAACCCGAGGGAGCCGATCCGGAGCCAAAGAATGTGTTTTGAAAAAAGCTACAAGAGCTGTTCTTCTCATAGGAGGAAAACATCTCATGTGACATCAAAGTGGATTCTGAGTGGGTGCAGACTGGTCATCAGCAGAACGAAGGCTTCATGACAGATTAATCGACATGGCGTTGGTCTGGATCTGAGGGTTGTATACCTTTTGGACAATGATGAGTCCAGAGCAATAGCCTCTTGTATTCTGTTTGATTCAGTGGCCTTTGATTCACTAACAAACGATGGCTAGACAGACAGAAACCTACAGAGCCCCTTCGGGAATGAGGATAAACTTCAGCTGGTGCACCTGTTGTTCAGAACTCATAAAAATGCTTTCGTCCCCAATAAAATCCACATGGGGACTCAGTTCACTGCCATACACAAGCCTCCATAACATCACTGTGAGATGTATCACTGTCTCCTCGTGCTCTGCAAGCCAAAACTAAAATACACAGACTCCTACTAATCACCCTGGGAAAAGGATAAGAGCCAATGTGCCCTAAAACCGGTCAGTTAGTTGTGTTAATGGGCGCCGGGTTGGATTCCGGGGTCAGAACAGGCCAGCTTTCACAGAGAGGCCTTAGGTGGATCTTTATATAAATGAACTGTGTTTCCTCAAGATTTTGTGAAGGAACAGTGCGGTTCTTGTAGCGAAGGTCAGCGCAGACTAAGGATAAATGGAAAAACACCGGCACCCCTCCCTACGACCCATATCACTGTGCGGGTCATTATGGAGATATTTTAAGTGTCTCGACCACTAAGCATTTACAGAAAACATTTCTTGATATAGTTCAGAATAATCAATTCAAATTTTAACAAAAGCAAAAGGATTTTTTAGAGCAATGCTGATGTTTTGCTTAAGTGCTACAACAATCACCCTCTTGGGATTCAAGCAAACCTTATTGCACTACTTCACTAAGCTCTTCAAAGCCTGTTGATATATATGATATATTCATATATTATATAAATATATATTATATTATTATATCATATGTTACAAAAATATTTATCTTATACATTTATATATATATATTTTGATTATGCTTTTCAATGCATTTCAACTTAAATAGCATATTGCTTTTAGGGTCAAATTCATTACACATCCTGAGAAAGTTCTGACTACCTTATAGAACAAATCAGTTGTGCCTATATGTTTTAACTGTTCTGTACATTTCTGGAATGTATTAATTATTTATATGACCTGCTAGTTGATTGGCATCCCATAATGGGTACGCATTAAATACAGTATGGGCTGGAAGTGAATGCTGCCAATTTGTTCACCTGAATCTGGTAAAAAGACGAAAACTCTCAGTAAAGCCGGTCAGATCCCAGTCTGTGTACATGCACCTGAGTGACTGGGGTACCCTAATCAAATCCCTCAGTCTTTCTTTTGTGCGTGCTGTCCTATTGCCAGGCAAACAGACACACGACTTGCCATGTTATTTGTCTGGGTTCCCAATCCCATGGTGGGTCTTTCAGCTGGGAGACAGGTGATGGCGAGGGGGGTGTCTGTCTCGACCAAGTCTCCAGCGGTTCTCCAAGCTTCGAGGCATGGGCAAATCAGAACCAGTTCATAGACGGGCACCTCGCGCCATAAGTACATGTGACTTTCTCATGTTTTGCTCTTTCATGGTTTAATTTCTGGGAAGAATGCACAGATAAATTTGTTTTCCAGTTCGTCCAGCCAATGCACATGGAAACAAGATGTCAGCTGTGTGCTGTCCTGCGGGGCTTCATTCTGGAGAGAATCTCTTAATTAGTCTCCCTCCATAGTGTCCAATTTTTTCATTTGAGTGCACCGTAACACTAAAGTCACTCGCAAATGTTTTTTTTTTTCAGAAACATGTGTTTGGTTAAGCTTTCAGCAAAATTGTTCTTGGAAGTGTGGTTTTGTTGATGTTCACCCAAAACGTTACATCTTTAGAGTTTTCTAAAATTTGAATAGTTTTACATATTTCATCATGCGCCAGAGCTTGGGAATATATCAGACATTATCCCTGCGTGTGTTCTTGAGGTTCTTTCAAAAAAACATGCCATTCTATCATGCCATGAATAAAATCAGGCTTTGAAAAACTTTCCTTTAATGGTTTTATTTTTATTTTTTTTGTTGTTGCCAGTATATGGCTACATCATATTCAGACCAAGAATTATCTCTGAGAAAAGGAACTGGAAAAGGAAGGTTAAGAAAGAAAAAAATTGAGTTGAGCATTTACAAAGCAAATACTCCATTTATTTAGAAGAACTGAATATAAACGGCCTCCATGAATCTGCTTCTGTGTAGAGTCAGCAGGATCCTATCATTTGCATTTCTGATTACATGGTGTTTTGTTCCACGGGCACTACTTGCTAATTGACAAAATGTGTTTTCCTTTCATGCTGGGCCCGGCTTTTCGATCCAAAGGCCTATTTATTTTTCCCCCCGGCGTATTTGAAATATCTGCGGCCTCCATTGATAGCGGATCCCGTCAGATTCAAATTGAACAAGGAACTCCAGCAGTACGTACACCAGGTAGACTTCAGTTTAACCCAGAAACATTTGAAGGAGTAAAGGTATTTTCCAGTGTGTGACTCAATATTTAGAAGTTAACTTTGCGTCTTTTATTGCGTATTTATGCTTAGACACACGGCGGTACTTTCTTTGGCTTGGAGTCCCTGGGGGAATTGTGCCAGTCACAGCGATCTCCTCCCCCAAAAGGCTGCCAAGTAGCGACTGTGGATAGTACTGGGATTGTGTGTGTGCAGCACAGTGTGTCAAGTAAAAAAACCTCCCTGAATGGTCAAGCACGGCACAAATTAAACAGGAAGCGCATTTCGGGAACTGTTAAAAGAGCAGCTCCAAAAATAGCATCCCTTTACACTTAAAGTATGATGTCAGTTAATATCACTCGGATAAACGCATAATGCATTGCTGTCCATTTAAATGTCCTTGCAACCGACGCCGCGCATAATCCACCCGGCAACCCCTTGCTTCTGGCGCTGGCAACCTCTGGCAAACTCTGGCAACCCCATCTCCAAGTTCCTTCCAGCCTCGGCGCATTTAAAGGGCAAGAGGCGTGCGAGCGCAGGCCCTTTGCATTTTCGGATGCGTAATCGCTTCCGAAATTCAGCTGGATCGCTCGAGCTTAGGACTTTAATGAGATCTCATGTGTTTCATCCTTCTTTTTCTCTTTTGAGCGGTTCGGTCCGCATTTCCTCCTCGCACCTGCTCCTTTTCAGCTCACTGACCATAAAACCCGATGAAAGTTCTCACAAGAAGCACCCCCCCCATCATAAACGTGATTCACTGAGAAGGAAAAACTTTGAAGCTATAATAAGTCGAGGCCTTTGCCGCTGTGTCGGGCATCTTCAAAGCGAATGCAACTCCTTTTCCCGTTAAAGTAAGTAATGCTGGGGGTGAAAGCGCGCCCACCTGGATTGTAACGGCAAACCTTGCTGGCCTCCTCTGATACTTCACTGATACTTTTTTTGTGAATGATTTTTGTCATATGCACAGTTTCACCATGCAATGAAAATATTACACAGAATATTCTTTAAGCCACCGGTAAACACAAATCAAATTCAAAACACAGATAGCAAACACAAATACAAATTGTGCTGATTACAGTAACGAATAAATGCAGTTACAAGTATAACAATAAATCCAAAGTCAGAGTGAAATGTAACATGCAGTGCAATGGACACGAAAAAATCGCAAAAGTTGATTGGCATCAACTTTTGTTGATGCCAATCTATTGTTCTCCACTCTTTCATCCATCCATCCATCCCCCCATCATCCACCCATCCCTGTGTGAAGGTCACAACAGCAACACCAATACCTCCCAAAGGATGCCATTCTTCCATGTTTACGTGCATAAACACTGCTTAAAGATCAAGATTTTGTAGACTAAAATATAACTTTATTAATAATGAAATACTCCTTGCTTTTTAGGAATTTGTTAGGAATAAACATATTTATTTTTTCTTCTGTTCTTCGCCGACTGATTTAATGTAGAACCTGGCCTTTCTGTAATTTTTTCTCCCAGACTCCCAGTGCTGATATGTGGTGGAGGAGACCATGCGGCACTGCTGATTAATGCTGAAACTCCCGATGAGGTCACAGCCAGCGGACCCAGGCCACATCCTATCAGCATCAGCTACCGTCGGCAGGCGCTGACATAACTTCCCACTAGACGGCCCACATGAAGTAAAATCTGTCACATTATTCCAGATCCCGTTCTGCTGACTCAGTTCATCTCTTAAGCCATAGCCCCCGCATTATAGATTGGTTTTGTTATTATATGTACATATATTTCATTACTTTCTAAACATGTTAAAACCCAACTCTGTTATTTTAAGAGCAGAGCAGGTCGCTTTTATCCTGAATCAGCTAAAAGATATAATCTGTGATACATTTGCATCTTTAGTCATAAGTGAACCCGACCTTCATCCATTGTGTTTGGTGACCAGCAGCCTGACATTTTTAGCTAGTTACATCACTCTGACTTATTGCTGACACCAGTTGCTGATACCATGCTGGGGAAGTGCCCTGGTATATTTGATCCAGCATACCAGTTCCACACTGTGACATGATATTGTAATGTTCTTGGTGGATTAATGTCATCACCTCTTGATCGGCTCGTGGACCCAAAGGCCTTTTTCGCCAAATGCCTGTTTGTTTGCCATGCGACATTGAAAATGACTCCAAATATCTCACAGGTATTTAGCATGGAGGTTAAAACATGGCTCTTAAAAGACAAGAAATTGAGAGGTGGGCTCGATGTGTGACGCCGAGGCGACAGAGGGGAATGCCTGGCTGATGAGCTAGCTCCCGTTTTGGCTGAGGTCAGTCTCGGTGGGAGGGGAATGGGGTAGGAGGTGGCTTGTTAAGCAACTGCACAGCTGTTCAGAGAGAAATCCCGACCCCCCCCCCACCCACCCAACCAACTGAAGTGAGCAATACTAAAGCAAACCAGAGGAAAATCCACTCTCATGCATTGTGAACGGTCTGGTGGAGTAGCCCCCAGTGGAACATATCTGGTTTGCTGGTTTGGAGACACTTAAAAAAAAAGATGGCAGAGAGGAAGAGAGGGAATACGCAAGGGGGTAGAGCAGGGAGGTGCAAATGATTCGTTTGGGAACAAGGGAGAGACACAGGAAGGGAAGAAATAGGGGCACATTAAGTACGAGACGAAGACAAGCAGGGAGGTCTGTACGGTCCAGAAGAAGGGAGTGGGGGAGACTAAAAGAAGCACAGGAGTGAGAGAAAAGAGGAAGACATACGAGGTGTAGTTAGTGCTCTGCGGGACGTGAAAGAGTTTCCCTGCCCCGCCTCTGGAGTGCCTCCAAAATCACTCCGTCACACCACACTAGTACCGTCCGGCCCACACTCTGGTGTGTGTTACCCCCCCGGCCTCGGATTTCCACACCCGCGTACGGATAAACTTTCCCACGGAGCGCCGTGCTGTTTTCCCATGGGCTCCTGCCACGTTTTCCTGCAGGCGACTGTGCGTTTCACACTGCCTTCCCCGTCAGGCACCTTGGATCTCGAATGACCCAACGCGGTTCTTCAGAGATGCCCACTAAAGATCCTTTGGAAGATATGAAATCTACGAAATAACCGGAAATATTGTAAATCCTATTCAAATGACGTTTAAACTTGCCGGGATTTCCAAACCGAGTTAGTCTAATTCCATCCGTGTATTTCTTTTCTATTGAATTGTTTCCGTGAAGTGGTCACTGAAATCGACTTACTCATCACTGGTTATTGTTAGGAAATATGCCATCCTCACAATGCAACAGCCAGGAATAACATAGCAAGTTTCTCTAACAAGGACTGTAAAAGCACTTCTAGCAATCTATATTAAAATGAAAGGATTCCCCATGGAGTGGCATCAGATGACGCATAAATTCACCCACCTGCTTTTCTAGTTGTCTGTCTTTAGATTAAATAACAGAGCACGCCGTTGTCATGGAGATGTCGTCACTTTTCATGTCTATGATGCTTAAGGGAAACGAAATATGAAAAGCAAAACATCTGACGGATTGACGTTTCTATGCCAATTAGGTCAAGCGTCAAAAGGGAGCGAGGGCAGGATGTAGACATAATGAAAGCAGACCAGGGCGGTCAGCTGTAGAAGTAAGTTCAATATTTGCTCTTGATGGATGGTTGATGTGGATGGTGGCAGAGCTCCAAGGAAGCCCTGTCTAATCCTGTAGATAAGAGGGGCCTGAGGAAACCATGCCTTCCTGGGCGGTCCCTGCTCCACCCCATCCTCCCTTCTCCTCTTCCTCTACTAGGCAAGCCATCTCCATGCCTTAGCAAACATCTGCAGGGACGGACTCATGCACACTCATCAGCAAAGTCACACCTCAGAGATAGCCATCAACATAGGCCCAGACCTCCAGCCTCACTTCCCGTGCAGAGGGCTGACGAGGATTCCAGAAGTTCCCCCTGAGGCTGCGTGCTGGAAAGGGCTGAATGGAGTCAACTTGGCAGACTTATTCTTGGGACAAGAAAAGAGGGCAAGAGATCAAGAATGGACATGAGAAGAGGGAGAGCGACATTAAAAGAGGAGAGGAAAGAGGGAGTGGGGGGAGGAGCACACCTGTGCAGAAAAGCACTATAGAATTCGCATCACCTTAGGTTGCTAAGTTAGTATGGGATATTTCAGCTGCTATTCACTGTTGAAAGAAAACCTGATCACAATTGTGTTGTAATAACTTTTGCAGAAAGTCTTTTTTCAACATTTCTTCCTATGGTAGAAATTTGCAATGACATGAGAGGTTCTACAGGGACAGAACCTGTAGTAGGCGTAGGCAACCCTGATACTGGAGTACCGGTATCTAATAGGTTCTTCTATCTGGTCCTTAATGAACCAGACCTGATCTCAGGCATATCGTAACTCATCAGGTAGGATAGACAACCTGCTGGATACCCACACTCTAGGATCAGAGTTGCCTACCCAGAACCTATAAAATGAATACCTACAATGAGAAGGTATACAGTGAGATGACCTAAGAGTGAAGACCTATAAAGTGAGCACTTATAATGAGAAGAGATAGAGTGAAAGGAGCCACAGTGAGAGGTCCTACAATGAGAAGGTCAAAAGAAATCAGAAGCACAATAAGAAGGTCTAAAGTTAGAGGAGCCACACTGAGAGGTCCTACAATGAGAAGGTCAAAAGAAATCAGAAGCACAATAAGAAGGTCTACAGCTAGAGGAGCCACTGTGAGAGGACCTACAATGAGAAGGTCAAAAGAGATCAGAACCACAATAAGAAGGTCTACAGTTAGAGGAGCCACTGTGAGAATTCCTACAATAAGAAGGTCAAAAGAGATCAGAACCACAATAAGAAGGTCTACAGTTAGAGGGCCCACAGTAAGAGCTTCAACAGTGAGGGATCTATGGTTTAACATCCTACAGTAAGATGCCAGCAGTGCAGCTGGCTCCTGGTAACATGGGACGCCTCTGCCGCCAGACCCTGGCCCTTAGTCTATTACAACCCATTCTTTAAAATTCATTTCCTGCAGTAGAGAGAGCACTGGCCCCCATTGTGTGCTGCCAGCAGGAAAGCAGCAGGTTAGCACTGCCAGAAGTCCAGGCTTTTGGAAAGGAGGTGGGCTGTAAATACACATTCCTCTGGCGCACATTAATCAAAACCCCGCAGATGAGTGGAGAGCTAACAGAAGACAAAAGTCTGCTTCATCGCCATTCAAGGTCAAGATCATAAAGAAAAGATCAGATATTTTTGGTGTTCAGTAAGTCTCTGTGTTTCTCTGTGTGCTTGTCTGTCAGTGTTTTGAATGTGTCTGCTGTTGTCTGTTTATATGTGTGCAATCTGACCCACAGTATCTAGGCTTAGGACACTTATCAGGGTTCCTGCATCTCTCGCCATCATGACTCTAAATAAGATATGTTACGCATTGACACAGGGATCCAGAAGATGCTGCATCATATCCATTTCAATAATTTTCAAGAGGATCTGTCTGTCTGGGAGCACCCATGTTCCTCAGCAAGGAATTACCCAAAAGCAACGTGGACCACAGAGGCTAAATGCACTCATGACCTCGGCAGACAGCTGCTGTAGTTCATTGGCCTTACATGGCTTCAACATGAACATTTGTCACGGTTTGAAGCGGCACAATGTTCCCCATCCAACTCACATCTTGCTTCCGTCCTTTGCAGGTATCTACCAGACAGCAGACAGCCCCGGGTGTCCATGTTTTTGGAAGTGTAGCAGGTCAGCATCTCAACCGCTGAAGGAAATGACCAGAGATAATGGATTCGGTAGAAACTGAATAAACAGCATCTCCTGTATGCTGTGCAGGTTTCTTTTAATTCAGTTAAGCGCTATTGCTGGCTTCAGAAGAAATCTCTGCTCCATTTGTCCATAGGGAGAATCTGAATGAGATGCTTTTAATTTTTCTCACTGCATCTCCTCATTATTAAAACGAAACACCATGCTTTAGCCTTATATGTGCAGCTAGGAAATGTGCATGTGCACAAGTGTAACATTGAGGTGTCTAGTCTGTTGTTTTTATAAGGTGTGCATAAGTAATTGTGTGTTTTTCAGGGTCTAATGGAAGCACCAACATACTTACAATGCTCGCCAAAAGTCTTGGGATGCTTGCTTAATTATTTAAAAGTGAGGCAAATTTACTGGTTTTATAACAAAAGTCCATCGCCAAGTAATTTTTAATGTATCTGCACATATCTTCCACGCTTTTTATTAGGTGTCATAATTTTTCTGAGTGACTCATTCAGTTCTGTTCTTGCCATTGTGCTATTAATTGCAATTGTAGTCACTGGCACCCAATGATGCTTGTCAATAAACTTTTTTTATAACTCAGAACAGCTCTTTTAGAACTATAATTTGGGTTTCAATTTAATAGTACTCAAATAAAATAAAAAAAATTAAATAAAACTTTCACTTGTTTCTAATGTTATATATATTTCTGGTAAACAAAAGCAATGTTTTTTGTTATTTTATTATAAACCCAAAAAATTTGCAATATTTTTACTGAATTTATCAAGCATCCTAAGATGTACTGTGAGCAGTGTATTATAAAATGGCTTGGTCAATATCTTGCCAACATAATTTCTGTAAACATGAAGGTAGTCAGGCTTCTGTCTGAAGGGCCCTGATAACATTACCATCCTGTCTAGCAATTTGTAATCGCTTAGTTCATCCTGTCCAACGTCCGTGCAGATACACACACACCTGTGAATACAGCACTTGGTGTGTCATGGACACATGTTAGGAAGTGTTTGGTGCAACAGAGGATCCTTCTGTTGCTGACAGCGAAGTCACACACACACCCCCCCCCTCGTCCCTCCTACACAAATATGCCCCTTTGTGTGTCCTAATCAGAAGTCCAGCGTGACCCTGCCTGGCATTCTGCCAAAAGTGCCCACCTAGCCCGACCTAGTTTAGGGCAGAACTAACATCGGGTGCATTCATACCAGAGGGCAAAGGGGGAAATGTGTCCAGGGCTAAGGCTTGGTCGGGCCAAGTGGCAAGGTCCGATAAAAACAATTAAACAATTCAAAATATACATCCATCCATCCATCCATTTTCCAACCCGCTTATCCTGTTCAGGGTCGCGGGGGGTCCGGAGCCTATCCCGGAAGCAATGGGCACGAGGCAGGGTCAAAATATACAGTATATACATTTTTGCCACAAGCCAGTACAGGAATCAGGACACATGTTTATGTGTATCTGTGTGTGGGGTGGGGGGGTATAGGAAGGAACCCTCTGTAAATCTGAAATTGTCATGTGCTTTACTAGAACATCTAATAAGGGACTAGGGTATTACATTTTAACAAGCTGATGTCATGTCCTGCTTTGTTCTTGTTTTTCTTTAAATGATTCAGATTCATCATAGCCATAGAAATATAAAATACACTTCAGTGCCAGTGTGAAAATTATATATAATTATGTAATGATTATTAAAGTGCAGGGGTTGCTCAGTGGGCAGAACTGGTGCTTCATGTATCCAGGATCAGTTGGGGTTTGGGTCCCGTCCCTGTCCTGCTGTGCCCATGGAGTAACTGAACCCAGTAGCCACATCTGAAAATCGGGACTATGGATGTGCTAGCGGCCATGTTCTGTGGACAGTGTGCGGCTCAGTGGGTTTGGATGCTGTGCCTGTGATCATAAAGTCATCGGTTTAAAGCCCGGGGTCGGCAGGGTGGTGCCACCGCTGGGCCCTTCAGGAAAGCCCATAACCTCCAGCTCCTCAAGGGACTGTCTGACCCAGTGCTCTAGAGCAGTGTTTCCCAAACCGGTCCCAGGGGACGCACAGCCGGTCCACATTTTTTCTCCCTCTGAGGTCCCTGTCAGACAGTCCACATTTTTGCTCCCGGCTCCCAGGAGCAAAAATGAGTACTGTCTGTGGGACCTCAAGGAACGGACTGGGAAACACTGTTCTAGAAGACCAGTTTTCTTCAAGATGTATGAATCACTAAATGCATGAATTACTAAACCGCCCCCGAACAGCTCTGGTCACATTACTGTCCTTCTGCTGCCCTGGTTACCCAGCTAGCTTATAAGGGTACAGTCCCCATAAAAGGTGCCTCTTCTCAAGCTCCTCAGCACAGACCATGAATCTGCCATTAGTGGCTCCCAATGAAACGAGAAGTGATGAATGCTGCCAGATGCCAAACTGGGGAGATAAAAATAGGGCCACAATGAATAATTGAAGCCCACAAGCCAACCACAATGAGATGAGCTTGCAAATAGCTGCATGTATTACATTGGGACAGCTGCCACATGGCCTGGCGTGACAGTGGGGCTGGGGGGGGGGGGGGTTCTTTAACCGAGCAGATGCTTTTGTTCCCCAAAAAGGTAGGTCATCCAGCCCTTAGAGAATTTGGAGGTTAAGGGCCTTGCTGAGGGGCCCAATGGCGAAACCACTCTGCACTCTTGGCACTAGGGTTGGAACCAACGACCTTCTGACCACCGATACAGTATCCAAACCCACTGAACCACACACTGGCCCCAAAATGGGGATGAAAGGGAATGGTGGTCTGCATCATTATCACGCGAGCTCTGTCAGGAAAATGGAACAGGCCTTACATGTTGGGGAGCATTCAAAATTATGCTTTATTTGTCTTTTTTTAGTTTTCACATACCCCATCTTTCGTTCCCTTTTTTAAGGCACATACACACTTAGCCAGCCATTTATCTGGCACCTCAGGACCATTATGGGTCTTGATCTAGGGCCCAACAGTCATGTGACATTTCTGCCAAAAATGGCATGTGAACCAGTGACCTTCTGATCACAGGCACAGAGGTCTAACATGCCGATCTACACACTACCCCCCGGTATTTCTAGGTTCTCCACTTTTCCTTACCAAATCTGAGCCTTCCCATTGCTGTCTTAATTTAAATGGCTATAAAGCTGTATATTTCTGGAGACTACAGCGGATGGTGTCATTTACACTCCCACAAGCTTCTTAAAACCCACCCGGCACAGATGCTTGTCTAGGTTCTACTCTCCCCTCCTTAGACTGGCCCTCGCAGCTGCCCCGCATTTACAGCAAGACCGCTAACACTTATCCAGAATGCGGTGGCGTGCCCAGTTTTCAACCAAATCCAGCGTAAACCTTTTCCACCCTCCTCCCCTCACCTCTGTTTGCGGCAGACGCCGGCTCTGAAACTGACGCTCCAAATTACGGAGTGGCCATCACAGCCAGCCCTTCTGCCAGACCTCCGCACTTGGGCCTGCCCTCTCAGAGCTCTTTTTCTGCAGATTAAAGACATCTTTCTATGAACTTCATCCCTAGGCCTTTTCCTTGCACTTGTTGAATGTCTCAGTGTAAATCTCGCCATACCCGACCAATAAAGATCAGGACAAACTACCTTATTCTCAGAGCATAAATAGCCCAAAGAAAGCGACATGGCGTGGCGTCATTCGCAGAATACCGTCTCACCCTTTTCCACCACCATTCCCCATCTATAATGTCCTAATGAGGCGATCAACAATTTAGCCTCGATGGTCATTCCAACAGTAGACACCAAGCCAAAGATAATGAACTAATGTTGACACCAAGCAACAACTACACAAACCGCTTGGCCAGACTGTATGTACAGGGACAGTAGAGGGTATTATTCACAGTACTTGCCCTTTAGAACACATTTGTCTAGGTATTGATGCAATATTACCCCTCAGGATTCTTGTAAACCACTCTAATGGCATTAAATATGTTTTTTATGCTGCCAGTTTCTGCTTAGGTATATTTTGGCCATACTGACCAAGGATCAAAGCATCAGCTAAATAAATAAATGTAAATATTCCAACTGCTCTAAAAAAAGAAAAAAAAAAAAAACAGTGATATTTCACCGAAAATATCGGGCTGGGCACATGTCAACTTCAGGGTGAATTAGTTCAGTTTTTCCAAGGCTGTTTTTTTTTTAAGAAAATATGTGAAGTGACCTCCATCAAAACGAGAAGACGATGAAGACGAGGAAGAAGAGGAAGCCCATGCCAGGTCATACGTTTCTAATTTAGAATTTACTCTGGTTGGGTCATTTTTCTTTGGCAATCCAGCAGTCTGTGTTATTGTGTTTACCGAGCCGGGGAAGTATGGGGTGGTTCTGGGCAGACGGACAGACGGATTGTGAGAGGGGGAACTGGGAGAGGACATTCTGTGGTTCAGAGTGTAGCTGGAGGGTGGGGGGGGGGGGAGAGTTTCGAGATTCCATGTCCCAGAAAGCAGGAACAGGTTGTGAGGTTCAGTTTCTGGAAAGACATTACATGCGTGCCCCTCCAGAGACAGTCTCGAGGTGTTGTTTTTTTCAGTTTTTTTTTATTTAAAGCGTTTACCAGTCCACCCACCCCCTGCTGTGAGGTTTCTGCCTTACAGAGAGGGAGAGACTTAAATCTCTCACAGGAAACACATCCTAGGTGTACCAGACTAAGAATGGGGACAGATACTCTCTGGGAGTGGCGGGTGGCTCATGGCAGGGGTCACGACTAGGAGGGGACTTTTAAGGTGGGCTCTGATCTCCTCTTGGGCTGGGGGGGGACATCACATGAACCCATCCCCATAAGGGCTCTCACCTTGCAAGATCAGTTTTTAAAGGCTACAAGCATAAAGGAAACATTGCAATCCAATTTTGATAATTTTTAACTGTGAAAATCATTCACACTTTGTATTTCCAGACACCTGCGGCCTGTACTATTTAGAAAAAAAGATATTTTTTCAAAACTTTTTTCTATTTTTTCGCAATATTTTTATAGCACAACACCAGCATTGTGAAGGCAACCTGTAGTTATAGCAATAAAGATGTCATACTTCAAGAGAACAAGTGTGACTGTGAGCCCACAACTAGTTTTATCTGCACGGCTAGTCATATTCAGTAAGAGGATTTAAATTTTTCCTCTCTTTCCTCTCAGATTGATTCATACCTACCACGCATTGTACATGACTGCTTATTCACTACAGGGCTGTAATGCCGCTCACTTTCTAAATGACTCAAAATGATTTATAAATGCATTTTAAAAGACAAATTTATCGAAAGATGAAAAGACAGTATTTAATGCATTTTAGGCCCTCTATTTTTAAATGGTTGGTATTGCTCTTAGGTTCCTTAAACATCACAAGACTGGTGAGGGGTGACTGTTAGAACCATTGTTAGAATGTAGTATATAGAGGATTATGATGTAACAATGCAATGGAAATCTCCGTGGCAATGTTCTTATAAGGACGCCTTTCATCACAATGGGGATAAGAGTTTGCGACACCCAGCCCGACTTCCTTTTAACACCCTGGGCCGGCTTCCTATGCCAGCATCGTCCAGGCCCAGCCGCACTTCCTGAATACACCACTTCATTGTTTCCCCTCTACCAGACCGCTTCCCGGTTCCCAGCACGGGACCTTGGGGACCCAGTGTCTGTGTTGGAAATGGGGCACTAACGGAGCCCTGAGGCATAATCACCCAGCTCAGGCCCTGCCGCCCTCTCAGCAGCCAGTCCCGGGGTGAGGGGGTGGCTACATTCCCCACAGCCACCATGTGAAAAGCCATCTCTCATCTCCACACGGAGGTGGGGGCGCAGCCTTGGCCCCTCCCTGCCTTTCCATCAGCAGCCCCTTAGGCGCCCATCACTTACCTCAATCCCAAACAAGCGGACGTCCACGTAAAGACCCCCCTGAGGAGCTCTCCCCATCCATCGCACATTCCTCTGAGACCCTTTCCTAATAAAAAGAACAGTTATTTTTAAGCTTTACATGTCAGTTTTGGAAATATTATATTATATATCCCGTGAACGTTGCAATGGTGAAATTTTTCACAGAAATAAAAAAAAAATTTAATTGAAATACAGTTTGACTGGACAGCTTTGACTAGATTCCGGCTGTAATTTATAGGTGTGTGTGTGTGGGGAGGAGGGGTGGGGGTTGCATTTTGGCAAAATCTGTTCAAAGCCAGCTGCTTTGGATACCCAATGCTAACTGCTAGCCTGGTCTGTTTACAGCCAAGAAGGGTAGTGGGCTAGGCCGCAATGCGTGTGTGGTAATACATCAATGTTTTTAGCCAACACTGTGGGAGGCAATATTTATTCCTCCATAAGCCCGCCTTCACATTCCTGTTGGATGTTCATTGACGCAGACTCACAATACTTTTTTGGGATGCGTCCAGAAAATCCTCTAGCCTCATGCACAAGGTAATCTCTGTGTTTGCTTTTTATGAGCATGTGAGTTAGTCTTTAGGATGAGATTTAAATCACGCTAAAGCTCAGCTATATATAGGACTCCAGACATTAAACATAAAAAATCATGTTCCACAGCACTAGCTTTTCACATCAGATGGTCCATGGTGCGTTCATGATTGCTGACCCACCCAAAGCCCTGGTCACTCCAGCATCCTCCCTTTGCTTATAATAGGAAGGGTGAAGACCACCCAGCCCAGGATCGCACCTACGTCACAGGTACTGTATGTATTTTCTCGCTAATTGTGTGAAAATCAATGGATTTCCTGGCTGTTATTTTTGTAAGTGCTCAGCACTGACCTTATTAATGTTCAGCCCACCGGAGGTCGATGTGTGACTCAGCCCGTCAGGACGCTGGACCGGGGATCAGAAGGTTGCTGGTTCAAATCCCTGTGTTGGCCAAGTGATTTGACCATTGAGCCCTTGCGCAAGGCCCTTAAAACCCAATTGCTCCAGGGACTGGCTAACCCTGATTTCTCAATTGCTGGTCTCTTTGGGTACAAGCAAAATTAAATAAACAAATAAAACTGGGGCTTTAAGTCCTTAAACGCCTGAATAATGCTAGGTGGGGCATACTGTCGTTGTGCTAATTGCCTAATTAAGAGAAGATGACAAGGCACTAATGGAAAGCTCCTTGGGTAGTGAGGGCTGGGTTTTCACACCCAATTTAGAGTTAAACCTCAGAGGTCTGAGTGGGACTGAACAGTCACCCATATGCACTCGCCAGGAACGTGGTGGTCTACACCATCTGTGGACGCGGGGCATCACCCTGTGCGTGCTTGTTCTTCTTGACTGGCGCCCAGTAACGCGAGGTTGATGTTGGATCCGGCACGCTCCAGAGGAAGCTGAGGTACTGCCAAAGAACACTGTTAGAGATGTTAGAGAAGGAGGGCCAGGACCGGTGTAGGAGGGGGAGACAGGCTGAGGGACGAGCTGTATGTGTGTCTAACAACTGAAAGAAACATTTAAGGGGAAGACAAAGGAGAGTAAGAAGTATTGTGTAAGTGTAGGTGTGAGTTTGGCTGGCGTGCTTTGAAGCAGCAACAAAAGGCAAAGCTGTGTCGGAGGAAGGAGTGGTCACCGAAGGGAACGTGAGGCACAGAGTGAGAGAGAGGGGAACCGCCCGCATGTGTCCGTGCGAGAGCTGAGGTCCGCTCCCCGTGTGTGAGAGTTTCAGGCCCGTCCTGTCTGTGTGCGTGTGCGTGTGTGTGTGTGTGTGTGTGTGGGCAGGCGGTCCTCCCTCTGTGTGGGCCAGGAAGGGAGCTCCCATCGCTTAACCTCAGCCAAATGTTTGAGAAATAATAAAGTCTCCGCTTGATGTGGCGGAGCTGAAGCATGGGCCCCTGATCTGGGGCCAGACGCTGGCAGTCAGCTGGAGTTCATCAGGGCCAATCCCACCGTGGCGACTGCTCCCAACCACTCCACTCCTCTCCCCTCCAGGCCGGCTCTCTCCCATCACACCATCCCACTGCTAAGAGTGAGGCCTGAGAGGTGATCCAGGCCCGGGGCCCTGAGATTCCCCCTCCGAGCCTTGGAAGCTTTGCTATGCTTCCAACTTTCACCCTTGTGGTAGGCCCCTCACATGCGTGATTTCACTAAATGAGATTGCATAACAACCTGGCCTTTGTTTTCCTCAGTCTTCTCCACAAAATTTCGAGGCTGTCTGCTCTCTATTTGATCCTACATCTGAACACCATGTCCAACTTTGCTACACCGGCCATCGACATGGCTATTAAATTTTGGAACATCTGTCAGGTTTACGTCGTCTGGTCCAGTCAGGATGCTTGAGGTGTCTTCTCACTGCCTCACTTGGGAAGTTAAGACTGTGTTCCCGTGTTGGCGGATAAGTCAAATGCTAAGTGCTCTATGTAAGTAATCGATTACATCCTGTCACCACCCATATTTTTAAAAGCGAGGTTTAACCCAAGGCCCCTAGGAATGCCTGTGTATGAAAACGCCAATCCCGATTTTCCATGCCCTTTGTCATTTCCTGGGGAATTCTTCCGTATGTTACGGTCGTTACCCAGAGGCACTTTACGCATACATTTGGCATCACGGCTCTGGATGCAGGCTAACAAGCCTGATGTGGTTATGCGCATGCAGTTCTCTCCTGGAGAAGGCCAGTTATACAATTTGATTACTGTAGACATTAACTGGAGTTTTATAAAGAGAAAGTCAACTCACTTGTGACAAAGTACAGCAGCATAATTTTTATTAGAGTTGGAAGAAACAAAAATAGCTGTTATTGTCTTAAATAAAGCATATGAATTAAATGGTGATATTCAGGGGGCACCTAAGGCTTGGTGGTTATGTTTGTTGGGTTTTATTTGAACATGCTGGAAAAGAAGAGCAACTAAACTCATATAAGGTATCAGAAAGTCTCACGTAAGGTCTCAGGAAATCTCATAAGGTAACAGGAAGTCTCGTATAAGGTCTCAGGAAGTATCGTATAAGGTCTCAGAAAGTCTCGTATAAGGTCTCAGAAAGTCTTGTATAAGGTAACAGGATGTCTCATATAAGGTCTCAGGAAGTCTCGTATAAGGTATCAGGAAGTCTCATAAGGTAACAGGAAGTCTCATATAAGGTCTCAGGAAATCTCATAAGGTAACAGGAAGTCTCGTATAAGGTCTCAGGAAGTCTCATAAGGTAACAGGATGTCTCATATAAGGTCTCAGGAAGTCTTGTATAAGGTCTCAGGAAGTCTTGTATAAGGTCTCAGGAAATCTCATAAGGTAACAGGAAGTCTCGTATAAGGTCTCAGGAAGTCTCATAAGGTAACAGGATGTCTCATATAAGGTCTCAGAAAGTCTCGTATAAGGTCTCAGGAAGTCTCATAAGGTAACAGGATGTCTCATATAAAGTCTCAGGAAGTCTCGTATAAGGTCTCAGGAAGTCTCATAAGGTAACAGGAAGTCTCATATAAGGTCTCAGGAAGTC
>JAODKL010000001.1:45337000-45352028 GCA_026780765.1 Petrocephalus schoutedeni | reverse complement strand
CCCCCCCCCCCCCCCCCCCCCCCCCCCCCACCAAATTCACAGTCACTGCTAATAAATATACTTCTCAGGCACAAAGACACTGAGGTTTAGGCATGCTGTGAAGCTGTCTCATTTTGAATTAGTTCATCCTGCTGCTCAGGCTAAGCTTGGACGTGCTTGCTGAATGAAATAAAAGATTGCATAAAATATGCCAGTTATTTGAAGATGTACAATAAACCAAATAAACAAAGTGCATATTCTCTGTCCTCCATTAGCCAAACAAAAACTTTTAACTTTAACTTTTCCCAGAGGCACCTGACTTTGTTGTCCTTCAGGCCCTTACGTACAGTTTGAGTGCTGTGCCTGCAGACAGGCCTGTTAATGCAAATCACTTCTGCTATCTCTGTCTCTAGCAGAACACTTCTGCTATCTCTCTGTGCAATGTGAAGTTCATTAATCTCCTCTGTGCACTTCAAAAGGCAGCAGTGTGTACCAAGTGTATTAGTATGTCATTTCTGCTGACATTCTTCCAACATCTTCAAGATTTCAAGACTTTGTGTCCACAAGTGTCAGCACACTGCAAATTCAGAAAACACTTACAAATCTCGAAAATGTGCAGCAAATTAACAGACGCGTTGCAGTTGACAGACGCGTGGCGATACTTGGAAATACATGCAGAACAAAAACCCTGCAAATCCACTCATGACACAATGGAAGCTTCCGGGGCGACCAATGAAACGAGATGGACCATACAGAGGAGAGGAGCTACCCTCATATTAGATATTAATATTAATATGTTTTACCAGAAGCGAGTTAGGCAGTTCTTAATGACAGAATTGTGATGTCCAGTACACAGACAACAATACACACAATGCATTATTTTTGCGGTTCAAGCCATTTCGCAATTTGCGTGAAGTCTTATTTATAGCTAAGAAAATACATAATTACAGCTCAAACAAGATATTGGTTTAGTGTTTTGTGTTCATGGAAACTGTTGCACACCCCTAGAGTTTTCTGGATTTCTTTACCGGCAAATATCATTTTGATTTTCTTATTTGATTTTTTAACGTTTGCATGTATCCATATAATATGCAGTGAGGCAATGACCAAATGCATGGGTTAATGTCTCTAAAACCAAACAAGATACATACATACATGTATGTGTGTTTTCATCAGTGGACACTGAGGATCAATGTGTACCCCTTGGATTTTCAGGTTATCTATGTGTATCATTGTTATTAATTATTATATTGCATCCACATAATGGGGAAATACACAAATGGGTTAATAGCTGTAAAACCAAATAAGACAACCATGTTCTGCAAAGTGTGCTTTGATTATGTGCTTTGGATATTGGGGGACAATGCACAACAGTTTTTGGCTTATCTGTGTCTCTAATACCTATTTCTTATTAAATTGTATCCAAAACATTCACAATGGGACAGTACATGAATGGGACAACAGCTCTAAATAACAGCAGTCTCTTAGTCTGCTTAGTGGCCCTTACGCTGGGGTGCGTTTCCCAAAAGCATAATCACTAACTACATTAGCAACTTACATAGTTGGAACCATGCAACTGAATGGATCCAGCTATGTACACGAAGTAATCAGGTTATTAAAAACATATGTGAACACCTTAATGGGGCTATTGCCAGAGGTGGAAAGTTCAGGTACAGAAAACAGAAGTACAGACCAAGATTTTGTTTCATTCAACCAGTTGAGCATAAAGAGTAACAGTCACTGAGTACTGAACTGGTTGGTTGAAACAAAATCTTGGTCTGGATTTTCACTTTCTGGATTTGAACTATCCACCTCTGTCTATGCCATAACCATTTTATTCTCAATAAACTGATTACTGAATGCATATACACACAGGCATAATCAGCTAACAAAATAACATAGATCTCACTACTTTGTGACTTGGGAAACTCTCTATGGTCCGCGTTTTCAAAATTTGAACTGCGTCTGTTGTCAGCTGAAACGCGTCTATTAATTTGCCAGGCATTTTTGGAATTTTTCCTCTGAATTTACAGCTAGTTTTCAGAATATGTGTTTTCTGAATTTGCCGATTGTTTTCAGAATTTGTAGGTGTTTTCTGAATTTCCAGCTCATTGTCACTTATGGGCTATTGTATTTTAAACACTAAGAAACATCCTTGCAGATAACAAAGTACCTGATCTATTTTATGTTAGATGCCCTAAGCCGTGTTTCTCAAACCACTTCTCTGGGACTCCCAGACAGTCAACTCCTAGGGAATTGGGAGACAGCAAATACATGTACCATCTGCAGGTCCCCGAGGACTGGTTTGAGAAACACTGCTCTAAAGAAAATGGATTTGGCTCCCATACAGTGGTCATTATAAGCTAGAATCCATAACTGGACAGGTGAAGTACAGCATTCTTGGGCCCGGTGGATTCTGTACCACAGGTACCATGTCAAATGCAAAGTAGAGTCAGAGATGACAGTTATATTTACAGTTTATGTTAGAGCCTTTTGTACGAGGTTAAGTTGTATGTTGCTGGAAACCAAAGAAAGAACAAAATACTCAAATTGCTGGAAGAATTTTAAGTTTTTTTCTTTTTTTTTTTTCTTTTGCTGTTTGTGTCATTTTAAGCGCAAGAAATCCAGTACTCTGAGCCCAAAGTACTTACACTTATAATTTTATTACTTTTCTTAGTCCGGCAGCCCGGCAATCATAAACAAAACCTAGTCCTTTGGACATAATTTTCGGGATTAATAGGCTTCTACCCTTTAACTGAAAGAAAATTATAAACAACATTGCTGTTCAAATGTCTAGTATATTATACCGTCTGAATAAAGACATCATTATTACCACTGTATGATAGATTTAGTTGCTACAGTTTATTCCTTCAAATATATTTGTCGTACTGAAGCATGCTGCCATACCTGCAGTATGCTTCAGTACAACAAACATATTTGCTAGCTTAGCGGAATCAGGTTTATATGTCTAATTAATAGTTTGGAGCAGGATAATTAATTGGTGCTTACATCAACAGTTTTAGAAGAGTTTGGGTGTGTGTGGGTCAGGTATATATTACATTGTTGGGATTAGGGGTTTTTTTCGCATAGTAATGGATGAACTGTCCCCACTAAGATGTGAATACAAATGAGCGTGTGTATGTGAGTGTGTGTGTGGGTGGGTGGTTTGCATGAGTCTTAATTCCCAACTTGTTTCCAAAGGACCACAAATACAAACTCAATAATAAGCTCAGACATAAAGGTAAACCTAGAAGTACACATGTTGCTAGCGGTTATGTACTATTTCTCCTCATACAACTAAAGCACATTTCCTCCTTAAATCTCATCCAGGGATGCGAGTATTCCTTGCACATTACGTAAGGGGGCAACGTAATTTTTTTTGGGTGGGATTAATTCAACTTAAGTCACAGTATCCAAGCCTTATGTAACTACAGATTGACTAATGTTCTGTTGATTAGATTAGATTAGGCTACGTAATATAAAATGGAATGTCACCAGGTGCAGAAATGCATGTGTTTGGTTGTGTGTGGAAGTATATTATCACTGGCACAATGTTAAAGGAGGGATATTATTATTATTATTATTATTATTATTATTATTATTATTATTATTATTATTATTATATAACCACGATTAGTGTGTAATGCCCCTGAGCACCATCTTTTCTAAGCAAATGCCACCTTAGCTAGTCATGTGACATGATAATCATGTTCAATGGAAATGCTGCATAGATAGATAGATAGATAGATAGATAGATAGATAGATAGATAGATAGATAGATAGATAGATAGATAGATAAAAACTGTTCCCCAACTCAGTTGTTAAGAAATTAGTCTGTTGTTTGTATAAATTAGGGAAATACTTTGCTCTTTTTGCAGAGGGTTTCCTTTGTTTCCATGCATTAGGAAATATGGGCTTTAGATTGTGCTGAAGATCTATATATTAAGTGATTTTCCAGCCTGTATTTTATTGAAAATATCCTGTTGACCTTCAACCGGTTGTGCAAGGCTCGGCTCAATAAGAATCTGGTATGATAACTTTCCTTGCAAAGTTCCAGAATTGCTGGAAAGCTCATTAAAGTTCAGATTTTTGCTAACAATTTCCAAAAAAGAAAAACCGAATGTGGACATAATTATATTTAATCTGGCTCTAATGGTTGTTTGCCAGATACCAAAGACTTGAAGCTTGAAGGCCTACTGTTGTCCTGGACTTTTATTACTAAAAATCTACATTTTAATGTAGTTCATACTGTGCTGCCAAATTATTATCACGATTTTAAGGCTTATGGTTCTGGGCCACCACTATATTCTAATTCCCCATCCAGCATATGGAGCCTCATCTGTCATAATGTCTAAAGAGTCAAAGCCTTTGGGATGATATTTTCCTATAGTGATAGGGCCATGTGAAATTGCTCTGATGACCCTTCTCTCTAATTTAGAAGCTGTTTTTCTTCAACTAGAAATCTTCCTATTATTCACAAAAAGATTCAGTGATGCTCTTTTAAGGGGTGGTGTGACTCAGCAGTTTAGGGCTCTGTGCCTGTAATTGGAAGGTTGTTGGCTCAAATCCCATGTTTGGCAAGGGTAGCTGCATCTCTGTTGATCAAGGCCCTTAATCTCCTGAAAAATGCTGGGTGAATGGAGAAGAGAAAATGACTGAGGAGGAAAAGTGATGCAAAACAGGCAATATCCTTACGATCTCTCCTATTTAAAACATAAAGCCCCCCCCAACCCCACCATTTGCTGCTGTCTTGAAAGTATGTCTTTGTACAACCTTACAGGTGCATGTTAGCAGACTTTAGCTCCTGTGTGCAATCTGAGTTCACGCCGCTTCGCTGTGGCTGTCACTCGTGTGTGACTGTCCCACAGCTTTCCAGAAGTGACCTGCTTAAAGACCAAACAACAGTGAATTGGATAGAGGCACCTTCTAGGAGAGGTGGTAGATGTTCCACTCCCTGGCGTGCCATAAACATGGATTGACAGAACTGGTACACAAGTACACATTCGCCATATGAAGCGATAAGTGTGCCAATTTCTTGTCGTGACTGTGCAAATGTGTACTTATTTTACATGCATTTGCACTGTAATGATAACAAATTACCATGCATTTAACCCTTATACAGCAGATGTGTACTTGAGTGCCAATTATGTCAATCCCTGGCCATTTGCCACCAAGTTAGGTTAGATGGCATTAATCCACAGTGTCCAAAATTAAGTAATATGTAAATATTGTAGATTAGTCATCCAAAGAAGGGCAGCACAGGTTGTCACCAAGTCACAGCAGTGTTTCATATCCCCAAGGTTTCAGGTTTTCATCTTTGTCCATCTTCAGCTTCCAGTGTGAAAAAAATGTATCTTCTACTAGTATCAACCTAGATTTTTCTTTCATAGTTGTTAGATATGCGGAGATAATTTTCTCGAAGGCATCCAGTGTGTGACAGGGTGTATGTGTTCATGCCTTAAAATGGCACTGCATGGATAGCCACTGGATCACTGCAACCTGTTTCTTTATACTGTCGAAAAAGGACAGACGGAAAATGGCATATTCCTCAGGTTTCTATAGCTGAGGTCTGGTGACACTTTTCAGCGAGGGCTGTAAGGGAACATTCATGCACATGCTGGCCGCTCACACCCATGGAGCAACCCGGGCAGTTCATCATGAGGGTGGGATGTGCATTTTTATGCCTCTCCGGCACGAGCTGGGGCTGCAGCTGTGAACTTTCAACTGGCACTACCAGTGTCACAGGACTGGAGGAGCTGATCGCCAAAAACCCTACACTGGGACGCCGTTGCGAGGATATTCATCTCACATGAAAAATTAGGAGGGATAAACCAGCACAATTTATGAGGCTCTTTTAAAGACTTTTACTTCTCTATGCTTGAACTTGGCCTGCATAATAACTGCACTGCCTGATCAGCGATCGAAAAGTGGGAGTAGGGTGTGGGTACAATCATCAGTTTTAGAATGATGACCTCACCACCCCCAACACCCTACTCCCTACACACAAGAAAAGATTCTGTTTGTCCTCTTGTCAACGCAGCCCTTCTGATGTCACCACACAGACATGCTGAGCCCAGAGAAGCCAGTTGTCCTTTTTTCGCCTCTCTCTCTCTCCAACTCTCCATTTCTTTGTTATTCTTTTTTCTCTGTCTCTGCCCCTTTGGCTCCTCTATTGATATGTGACAACAGACGCCGGGTTTGTCTTCTGGAGCACGCGAGTTGGCCAACGGAATGACTCCGTGTTGTGAAACAGGGTCAACTATGCATCTCGGGCTGACTCAGAGTCTGCAAACTTGCCGTTACTTTTAAATGGCATCAATCGCTGAATCAAACTATGTCAATCGAACAACCTCCAACCAATATGAAGCCTCCCGTATACTTGAAGGAGCATGTAAGACTCGCTCTGTGCAAGACGGCAGACGTGGTCATGTGATCCAGGGATGGGATTTTATTTGGGTGCGGAACTATAGATGGGTTTAATTTGTAGTGAAACAATAGACAGTTGTTTCAGCTTCAGCGTAAGGGAAGCACAGAGGAGGGGAATGATGGGTGGTCAAGGTCTCGGGAAGGGTTATGAATGGGTGTACAAATGGGAATCAGGTCTGGGTGGATGTTCTCGGGAACACCTTTAATTATTATTGATAATGAGGCCCAGGTGAATGAACTCCTCAGCCCCTGATTTTATCCCTCCCTAGGACTGAAAGGCTCCGCTTCTCATGAACAAGACTTCCGGGAGTATAGCAGACTGCTCAAGCCCGTTTACGAACATCTGCTTATACAGTACGGATGCGAGCATATTTCTCAGACTTATTTTTAATCTGTCTGCTTGTCTGTTCCTTACCTCGCAGACATTCCTAACATGTCACCACAAAACGTTACGATACGCGGAGGCGCATTACAGACACCCTGAGGCCGCCGATTAAGTGTTCACGGCGCCGCCTTAAACTGCGCAAAGCGATAGTCTGCAGAGGGTCACCGTAAGATCAGCGAGTTAAAGAAAACTTGCCACAATTTATTGCCCCCGAGTTGTTTTCCTTGAGACTGTGCCGAGCACCAAGCACTGGAGTGTAAAGCAGCTCTTGTGAGGTCGGGAAAGAAAAAGAGAAAGGCCTCTGTCACCACCCTCGCCGTTGGTGCACAGAAGCCAGACATGGTCTGGGAGAAGGTCTGGCCGTCCCAGGCGGGACCCGGCAGAGAGATCTCGCAGGAAGACTGCAGGGCCTTGGCGGGGTTCTGCTGTCCCATGCCAGCCGGAGCAGAGGTGCTCGGAGCAGTCGTCAGTCTTCTGTCTGGCCCGAATAACATGCCGTTACATGAGGATGTGGGGAGAATGGGGGGTGGTCAGGAGAAGTTCATATGGGGGGCTACGCTCGAGCCCAGGAGGCAATGCGGGGCGAGGAACAGGAGGCCGGGATTCGCGAATGTTGGGATAGCAGCGGCCAAGATAAATGCTGCCACGTCACTGCACAGGAGAGCCGCAGTAGCTTGACTGGATAGCGGTGGGATCCCCACTCCCCACCACATCCAGACCACACCCGGCGATCAGCCTTCCGGAGAGACAACCGGGAGGGTCCAAGCAGGAACGGGCTGGGCAGAATGAGCCCGTTTCCAGGAAATTGCTTCCTGCTTTGCCGTCTTTATCACGCATATAGATCCTCGGGAATGTGAGTCGAGAAAGTCAAGTCATACAAGAAATATCCATGGCTTATTTCTTTATTTATGTAGCCTGTACTTTCTGTACCGTCTTCTGTGCAAGACATTACTAAAACTGATCTTTTGGAAAAGGTATGAAAAGTAATCTAGTAGCGATCGAAGAATATACTGTAGAAAAGTAAAAACACCAAGGTTACTGGTTCTAGGACCTCTGAGAAGTCCTGTTTTTCTCTTTGCATCCAGAAAATATGTTCTGCATCTGGTAGCAGGAATTCAGAATACTGGTTAAAACATCCATCCAGCCAGCAAGTTTCCATCCACTTATTTTTGGTATTATCTTAATTCATATAAGACAATATTTGTGCTAAAGCACAGCACACAACATTTGATTGAAAGGCAACAGGACTGCAACATTTTTAATGGGTTTGTTTTGACATTTTTTGTAAGTGGTATTAGAGTTTCAATATTCATGCATGTAATCTCCATTTCCACGTGTCTCTCTGCAGTGATTAAGATCACAGTATATGACAGCAAGCAGAAGGTCAGTCCAAGTTTATATATTATGATTCAGGTACCTCTGTATATAGTAGTTTTGTGATCAGTTTTGTCTGAGGCATAGCCCTCACAACTCTGACCTGTAGGGGGCATTAATACAGTCATTAGCTGAAATACCCTCACTGATTTGAACCCTCCTTTCCTCTACAGAAGTATGCCAACTTATATTGCCTCTATGGGTCATCTGGTTTTAATCAGCACATTACATATCCCTGGTTTGTAATATGCCCTCGGCAACAGGCCCATCCTGCTCAGGGTAAAATGTTTTTGCACAACAGCGTTGCTTTAATAACCTTAGCAAAAACGACTTCTTCCCAGCACAATCCTGACACTTGCTCATGTTTCCGAATGCCAGGCTGGTTTTCGAATTTCTTAAAATAACTGAGTAATGGCACCCTACATTGTGTCAACACCTTTGACAAATCTCATCAGAGATCTTACAGACAACCAAAGTTCTGCATTGCCTAGCTGATGGTGAGCAGGTCTAGCTTGCCAACAAACCAGATTCTGGCTCCAGTGTACATGGTATATGCAAGTTCTGATTTGATTGTGCTCCTTCGTTTTGGTTTCCATTTGCGTACAGTCATTTTCAACAATGTAAAAATGAAGTAGATGGCATCTCTATTTGGTAAGAACTGTTTAATTAATATATTAAATTAATATTATCAGGAAGGATAATATGATTAATATTGACAGACTCCATGCCTTATTGAGGTGATGTATTATGCTAAGATTATTTTTAATTCCACCAAAAAATTGAGGAGAACATCAAAGTTTTTTTTTTTTGCTAAATTCTGGAACACAATCTGATTAATGCTGACATTTTGAATGTGTGTGGCAAGCAGATCCAGGGCCATATCCATACGCTGCATACAGGCCAACACACCAGAGGGTTAGGGTGAGAGTAACACACAGGTGGGAATAATGAAGGATATAAAAGAGACCGGGGGCCAAAAGGGACAGAGGTCTGAAGTGAATCTCTGTATGAAGATCAGTCTGCAGAGTATCAAAAAAGTTATACATGAAACCACTTTGTCATGTACACAAAGTTCACATCGTAACATTAATAACCGGAATCTGGCATTCTCTAGTTTTTTCCACGTTAAATCAAGGTCCTCTCTGTGCACCAGAGTGGGCAGCTAAGATTACTGAGAACATCCAAGTTGGAATATCAACCAGCACAGTTACACGCAGCCTGTAAACCATATACTCCCTGATCTTCCGCCCTAATCTACAGGCATCATCGCATGGGATTCTCTGGGGGAAAACATTTAGCTTACTCAGGTCCAGCAAGCAGACCAGTGTTTCCGACTAGAATAGAACCAGAATTCTGGGAACCCTTGTTCCTGATTCCTCCTGTGTAAAAGCTAAGCACCAGTTATGTTTAGTTAGTAAGGTCTGGGTTAATCCAGCCACTCTGCTATTGGCCTCTAGCCTCTGGTGTCCAACATCACACACCTCTCATATTTTGTTGTCACTTGTCTGTCTCCCTCTCTCTTTATCTCATATTTTCTAACAGGCTCACTTGTTATCTTCCTGTATTTTGTTCGCCATGTCTGCATTCTGAAAGGATCCTTCATCTCCCCATCTTTCTGTTTGTATGTAAGGACATTTTCCAGGCCCTGACAGAATTGCTATCCACGTTTGGTGTGGTTGTTCCGGAGGGGGAAACAAATAATTTATGGCCCCTTTTAGGCGTGATTATCAAATGGTTATCACTGAAAAATATCTGCAAGTATCTGCAGGCCAGGAATTCAGCGTCATCTGGCTGTCATATATACGATACTGCTAACATTCACTCATTTGCGTTTTTATGGGGATTTCCAAGAAAAGCTGCTTTATATGGGCGGACCGTGGCCCAACCCATAGCAGAAAGACAAGACACAGGTTTTTTACCCAATACTTTATTACATTGCAGAACAAATTTGTTTACAGGTGAGATAAGCTTGGCCATGAGATTAATCCAACTCATATAAAAGATTGCACCAAGAGGTCTATTTCAACCTGTTACTTATCAAAATGAGGAAGTCCTTTGACCTGAAAACTGACCGAAAAATGTGTCTGTTAAAAACACATTTTTTCGGTTATATAAAGTACACATTACATATGCATTTTACATCCAGCATCAGAGTTCAAGTTGCCATCACTCGCTGATTTCTCCATGAAGTGTAATGAATAGTTTGGGCTCCGTGGCCCAGCTGCTGCACCCTGTCTGTGTTCCTGGACTCATTACAACACACACAGCTGATGTCATTTCCAGAAGAACAGATGTGTATTTTTTTTTCTTTTTTTTTTTCCTTTCTATAGCCCACTTATTAGAATGTTTCCAAAGCCAAGGACAACCAACTCTTCCTCCTATTCAATTTTGCTGAGGCAGCACTTTGGGTGTCTGTATCAGATGATGTCCTGCACCCACCAGTCATCTGAAATGAAAGGCATGTTCCTTGCACACTTGGCTCAAGGGTCCAAAGGCACCTTAAACGGTTTGTTCCTGGGCACTGGGCACTGAACACCAAACCCAATGAGATGAGATAAATGTGTAAGCTTAATAGAATGGCCCATCAAGCAGCAGTGGTGGAGGCAAGGCTCATTCACAAAGGCATTCTGAGAAATATCCACAAATGCTGTACAAAAGAACAGCCTGGTTTAACAAAAAAAAGGCCTCTGGTCCTTGTATGGCTCACAGCTGACAATTAGAAGAATGCTTACCCAGATGTTTTGGACCATTAGGCAGAATGGCAAACATATATAGTTCCCTGGATCTGTATGGTGCAGGCATGTACACCCTAGGATATAGGTGATAAAATCAAAGTCTTTTGAAGACATTATATAACTTTCCAACATCCAAATGAGCAAGTCCCAAATTCACTCTAATGCCATACATCTTTATATTACTCTATTCCCCAAAGGAGTCCTGCTCATGTTTTTCAGAAGAATAATGGGAAACACTCACTGAAGTATCTCCTAACTGCCCTTGTTTCTTGACCTGCTTACAACAACACACAAATCCATTCTTAGAATTCCCCCCTTTTTCCAGAACCCCACTCAAGTCATGGGCTCAAGCTGCGGGCGTAAGATCTATCTTATCCCCAGCCGAGATTGGGTTTCCCTCCTATTCTTTCATTAGGGGTCCAGTTTGTAATTGGAGAGCTGAAGCAGGTGTTAAACTGTAATGTCCAAACGCCGATTGGGGGGGGGGAAAGGCAGGCGGTTTGGAGCCGGTGAGCTTAGAGGCCAGATGGAGGGGCAGGAAAGATCCGAATCAGAATCTTGTATGCGCCAAGTACAAGAGGTACAAGGAATTTGTTTCTGTGCAGGTGGAGGCATGAAGTACTCGTGAATGTGTAGATATATGAATGAAAGTGAGACAACCAGATGTAGAGTGCCGATAACCTTATGAAGTCAATAAGAGTATGTAATTCATACAGTGGGTGATTAGATATGAAAAGGTCCCATAAATGCCAAGGAGCTTCTCATAGGTCCTTATTTACAGGACACTGGCATGGGGGTAGGCGGTGCAGGCTGACATGAACTCAAACATCCAGGTTTGGGGTACAAATCTTGCCTTTGCCATCTGTATGTGGAGTTTCCTTATTGTCCCCATATCATGTAAGCACCTTGGCTCACAAGTATCCAGAATAACTACTTTATATATAAAATTCAGAAGTTTATAAGCCCCACCTGTAAGCCCTTCATCATTACCACACTACACCAGTGCATTCATTTAATTCATAACCATGCTCATAACCAAGCCTGAGCTGTTTTTAAAAGTTTGTGTGTGTGTGTGTGTGATTTTTTTATATATTATGAAATAATATAGATATATATCTATCTGTAGAATTTACTACGGTGCACTGATGTATATTAATTTCAGTGGCATTCTTTGCTGTATATGTTCCATTGATATTCCAGAAATAAATATTAATTTAGTCATATTCCAGGTAAGTATGCATAACAACTGAACCTGATTAAAAGTTCTCCCCTTACAGCAACTTGACACATCCATCAATCCATTTTCTATAACTACTCATCCTATTCATGGTTGCAAAAGTCTGGAGCCTATGGACACAAGGCAGGGAGCCAAACCATTGCAGGGCACACTCACACACCATTCACACCTACGGGCAATTTGGCAAGTCCAATTAACCTCATGTTTTACCTGGTGGAAACCCCAGAACGACACAAGAAGAACATGCACACTCCACACATGGAACCCTGGTGGAGAATTAAACCCAGGTCCCAGAGGTGTAAGGCAACAATCATGAATTCACTGACCATTCAGCAAAATCCTTTAGAGTCCATAGTTATTTATTGTTGAGTGTCCATCTGTTTTCTGCAGGGTCAAAACGTCTAGTAGCCACAAGTAGTATGGCGATTATAAGCAACTTTAATTGAACTTTACCTTTAACTGGGCGTTTCATAAGTCCTTTCCATTTCATCACAGCCTCAGCTTCCCCAGGAGAGCATCGCTGGGACGTATTCCAGGAACTCTGATGCTGACCTTTTTGTTTTGATTTGTACACCCACACCTGACCGTTTGGACCTGGAGCCGGCCTGCCGGGGCCAGCAGCTGTTTACATGCCAAGTGCTTGGGTTAATTTCATGTGTGTGCGTGCTGTGTCAAAAGTGTGGAATGTCTCATTCCTGTACGATGGGAGATCGGAGGCGTCTCTGCGTGCAAAGGTGCATAGTCAAAGTTGGCAGCATTAGCTGCTATTCATTTTAAAAGTAAACAGCTAATACTTCATTACTTCATTTTTACAGAAGCGCAAAACTTTATGGCCTGCTGTTTTTTGGTCTGTTTATCTGTCTGCTTGCTTCACCTGCGAGTAGTAAAATGACAATGAAAAAGGGTCCAGAACAACATTTCATTCCCACTTGCTTTAGCATTGCGCTGGTCTGTTTATTCACAATCAGGATCTTTTTTTTAACATTAGTGTTCCTGCTAATAAGTCCATATCAGAGCACTCACCAGTGTGGTTAAATCTGCTGACCCAGGCAGGTTAACTGTAGAGGGTCATTAGCGCATAGCAGGAGGCAGAGGATTGGGGGGAGGGCCAGGCCGTGTTATCATCCTTGGGAACTGCCCTCGAATCTGGATCTGTAGTTACCAGCAAGCACCCTGCTCCACGTGAACTTGGAAGAAAAGGGGGCCCATTGTTCCAGCCATGGGTCGACAGGGAGACCCAACTCCAAGACCTCTGAAAGACATAAAAAAGCTCAGGAAGGATTATTAGTCCTGGAGCAAACGGTCACACTAAATGCAGTATTAAACTTCTTTCATAAAAGGTCTCCTGAGGCCTCTCCCTGTAGGTGTGCAGTTGGGATAAGTGTTCCACGGGCTCCAGATTAATGTCTTTCCTCCAGCAAATCTGACACCATAATTCTGGGCTAGGGCTAAATGGAGATACCGCAAGAATGTGGACCGTTCTTGGGGTTTTCCGTCCGTCGCTGACCACAAAGAAGAGGTCGGAAAAAACAGCAGGAGGGCAAGAGAAGGCTTGTCCCGTCCACTCTGAGGATACCGACGCTTGAAGATCTATAGCTTAGGTGTCTGCAGTTAGTAGAGGAAGAAATGCTAACATGCTAATAAAGCTACTCATGGCTCTCAAACGCATTACACTATGCATTCAGGAAACTGGTTACTGGGTTGCTGTGAGCCTCGGTAGCTTAGATCATTTTTCCTGTCACTGATAGGTTACCGGTGCAAGAGTAGCTTTACTGTTGGGCCATTGAGCAAGGCTCTTAAGCCTAATTACTCCAGTAATTAACAGTCTGACTCTGCATTCTCAGAAGATAATGTAGCTTTGGATAAAAGAACCTGCTAAGTAACAAAAAGAATACACCTGAAAGATGTATGGTATGTTCTGAAGGTGTTTGCTTGGTTATTATGATAACAGAGACATACCAGCAGATGATTTTACATATCCATCAATGCAGCCGCGCTGCTTGATGTTGAATTTTACTGTAGGTACAATGACAGGAATAAAACAATATCTGATCTCCAGATCTGCTGATATACTCAGATATGTATGTTCTTCTGCAGGGAATGTAAAGGTCCTTTGTTGTAAAAAGAGAGGTGCTTTTTTGATCTTCTAGACATGCATGAGATCTCAGAATTTAAGGATTTGGGGGATTTTACAGCCTTGCAAGGTGATCCCAATAGAAGTCTTGTTTTATCAATCATTTCTCCAAAATTTACGATTTCTTTTCGTATTTTGCTTACACATGATGTGTTTTTCCAGATACTTTTCTCCTGTCCATAAACTGCTATCTAGCTGGGTCTTTCTTCCACATTTGCTGGCTAGCCTTGGAATTTTCTTGCATTTCCTAACAATAGACCTGCTCCACAGCCATTCCTGACCCGTTGGCTCCAATTGAGTAGAATTGACATCTTTCCCGACCTTCTGGAGAAAAAGTAACTCAGGTAGGAAGTAAAATCATTTGTGTTGAAGCTCGATGCGTTTAATTTTTGGATTTACGACTGACATGCTGCCATAATTATAGATGATTTTCTGTGCAAGTGCCCATGTTCATGACTTGGCATGTGAGGCATGTCTTGTCTGAACCTGGGCACTTCCATCCAGTACACGGCTCATGCTCTTCGCTCACTTATAATCAGTCACCACAGTCTACCCAGAGAAGCTGGGCAACCTCCCCCGGAAGCTCCAAACATCTAACCCATCATCAGTGACCGTTTACACAAGGGGATCGTCAGGGTCACTGGCCACGCCTAAAAGCTTAACTGAAGTGACTTACACACGTGGACAAAATTGTTGGTACCCTTCAGTCAATGAAAGAAAAACTCACAATGGTCACAGAAATAACTTTAATCTGACAA
>JAODKL010000001.1:45312341-45336566 GCA_026780765.1 Petrocephalus schoutedeni | reverse complement strand
TTAAAGTTATTTCTGTGATCATTGTGAGTTTTTCTTTCATTGACCAAAGGGTACCAACAATTTTGTCCACGTGTGTAACTGAGGAAACTTCCTACATGCCTTGGTGGTCAGTTTTGTATTCAGGCCTTAACTGGAAAAGCCGTTACTTTTCTAGAAGTGCAGATCTCCTCTGGGAGTCAGACACAGATGAAAACAGAGATTTTCCTGTATGCAGGGGCCTTGATTGATTTCATTGCTAATTTAGACACTAAATTTTTTCCACCCTGTATGCTGTTCCAATCTTGTTTTTTGCTTGCATTCATGTTGTACTATGTATTTATAAACACTTGTGTTGTGTGTATAAACCCTTGTGTCCAACCCCCTGTTTTGCTCTTGGGGAGTGCTATTTTGTCCCATTGTATTTGTTTGTGTCCTGATTTGGATGGTATAACAAAAAAACTTACTGGACAAATACTATGGTTCAGCACTGTCTCACAGTACTATCACCCTTGTTACAGAAGCCTCCTATGGCATTTTACTCTGTTCTTTTATACCAGTGTCCATCCATCCATCCATCTACTGAAATCACTTGTCCAATTCAGGCTTGCTGGAGGTTCGAAGTCTATCCCAGAGGTTACTGACGCAAGGCAAGGAACAAGCTAGGATGGGGTGCCAACTAATGGGATGGCACACTCATATACCAGTCACTCAAGCATGCAATCTGGCAGCTCCAATTAGCCTCAGCATGTTTTTGGACTGTGGGGGAGAAACCAGAGTACCCAGAAACCTCACAACAACACAGGGAGAACATGCAAACTCCACACACGTGAAATCCTGGCAGAGACTTGAACCCGGCAATCAGAGGCGTGAGGCAGCAGGGCTAAGGACTGCATCACCCTGTTATACCAATGTGCCAAATTAGAACATAGGCTGCATTTGTAAAGCACTTGACAGTTGGATGGTAGATGGGGAATCTCAGAGGGACACAAGCTGTGTTTTTATCTAAGATTCAAGTTCTTGGTTGTGTGTTACTTCACCCAGTATTCATGAAAAATCATAAGGAATTGCTGCTTTTGGGAGTGGAAATTTCAGAAACCTACACTCATATAATTCTGAGTTTTCTTGAAACAGCATCAGCATTAAAAACATTTGAAAACTGAAAGTAATTTTAACTCCTGGCCCAGATGGTTTCAGAGAGCAGATACAGCCAAACGCGACGCCACTGCAATGAATTAACTGGCAACTCGTTTCCTGTTTTGGGTTGCATGGCACTTTGAGCAAGAGCGACTGCATCAGGAATTTTCTTCGTGTGCCAAAGAGATGGGATCTTTCAGTCCGCTTCGTTTGGGCATACTTCAATTTAATTTTCCAAAATAGAATTACACAATTATTTCAAATAACAGCACGCTCAAATGTGAAAGTGAATTCCATTCCCCCAAACATTTTCTCTCACCTCTTGTGGGGGGAGCATTCTTCAGGGTGTAGGTAAGTATTTTTCTTAGCACCCACCCGATGACTTCACGTCAGCTTCTCTGCTGTTTGATTTCTGCATCGTTATTGATGTGTTTTTCCCCGAAGGAGCTCTCGTCACGTGTTTATATTGGGTTAGAAAAGAGTCCGTGATTCTCTGCAAAGGCCTGGCACTACAGGGTGATGACTGGAAGATGATTGGTCAATTGCTTAAATTAAGCACCAGTTTAAAGAAACGGCTAATTTGTGCCACGGTAATGGAGTGATAGATGGCTTTGGTGCACATGTAAACATCAGACAGGGCCAAAACAGCACATGCTAGTGTATAAAATCACAAAAAATCCACATGCAAATGGTGGCAAACTCAACAAACACTTCTTACTTAATTTTTTCAAAATATTACACAATATTTGAAATAGTGTATATCCTGGAAAGAATTTATAGATAATCTTTTCTAGATTATTTTAGTAGTGGTTTTTGTTGTGTTTAAACAGCTGGATACAGCTGAATATTTTGAATGAGCAGTTTAGATTGAGCTCATTGCCCTCCCACAGCGACAACTAGCTGACGTCTGATCAAAAGTCAGACTGTTTTAGTGAGATGGGGCAAATGGGCAATTTTGGGGACCACCTCACCCCACAAGAGCTCTTTTCTGTCCACATGACAGGTGACCCGACAGTCAGGGGCAGCTGACGGTTAGCTGTGGGTTAGCCGTGGGTTAGCCATGGGTTAGCTGTGGGTCAGGCCGGCTCTGCTAGTCCTCACGCCTGTGCCACATACATCATGTCAAGCGGACAAGCAAGTCAAACATTGCACTTTCCTGTATAGTACAGGACAGCCAGCTATCGAGATGATAAATCAGCCCAGAGAAAAGGCAGCCTGTCTCGGCCCACTGCAACTTGGGCAGACATATCATTACTATTAGGACAATTTAGCAGACAGACAGGAACATTAATCAGAGCTCGTATGAAATGTCAGCGAAGCCAGGGACAAATTAAAGCTGTTCCCCTGAATTCAGCATAATGAATTGGGGTCTTGGGTGATGGGGCCATTGTTTATTTAGACAGAATGGCATTAGAGAGATTGACCAGGAATGCTGGGATTTACTTACCTTACAGAAAAGTCATGTGTAGGGATAAGAAAACCACATTTGGATGTCACATGACTAATTTGTGTTGTGAATTTGTTTCCCTTGCGATTTGCCCATTTCAAAATGGCACAGGTGTTTCTGGGTATTGGGCTGGCACCTCTTCTCTTAGGGTAATGTGGTCCTTAAATATCAGGAGGGTGCATATCGATCCCGGAACTGTGTTTTCGACTAACTGTAAAAGTCTGTGCATCCAATGCCAACAGGACGCTTGGTTTTTAAAAGCATATTTCACCACCTTGTTTTCAAGGCATGACGTGCAGAAAAATACGATGTCCTCGTTACTCTAAGAATGAGAGCAAGGCCTCCTGTGTGAACATGCCAGGTACACTTTCAGGATTACTGCATTTTTCCTGCCTATTTTTAGAAAATATTAGCGAAGCTAACGAGCGAAATGCTCACTCACTGTCAGCTTCTGTTCACTGTCCTGTGAATTTCATGAGGGCTGAAGGCTTACGAAATTTCCTACCAAGGTAAATGCCACCCTATGTATAAATAGCTGGTATAAAGAATAAATGTCTCTTTTTTACTTATGCTTCACCTCAGCCAAAAGTTTCACATTCCTACCAAGAGACGCAACCTCGAAAGGTGACAATACAAAAACAGATATTAAATATGAGACGGTCTATTTCAGTATGTTTGTAGTCTTCAGCACATGAAACCATGTGGAAGACTGAAATAAACAGATTAACCATAATCTGCGTGAGGGTCCCCTACATGCTGCCCTAGGCCTTGCACCCAATACTGCCTGGGAAAGGCTATTAGCTTCCACGATAGCCCAGACCAAATAGATGGTGGATGGATATTTGGTCATATGTACATAAGCATGAATAATATGTATGATCAAAGTTACACATTGGTAATTATAACATTAATGCAAATCAGTACTTTAGAATAATTTCCAGGTCTTCTGTGTTTCCTAATGGCGTGAGCTTGTTTTTATTCTCGGTCATATTCGCTATATGACCCAGTGGAGTTCGGGTGGTGGGCTGTTCTCTCTGCCTGTTTACATTAGTTTCCAATTCATTTAACATGTTGCCTTATTGACGCTCTCATTCTGCCCCAATTGAGTAATGAGCCTTTGCCATGATTACGTCCTCATAACTGGCTAGACCATGACCAAACACTAAATGTGCAGCTTTGTTCACGTCTCAAATTATCTCCCGTTCATGATCACTTGAAGAAACGTGCGTCTGAGTCATGTGTGTGTTTGTTTTGTCTTTTGTAGGCTTAAGCTAAATCCAAGGACGGTGCAAGATAAGTGGAAGACATTATCCTATGAATGTGTTTATTAAATCGTGACGTAAACAGCTCTTCAGTGTGGGTGGCATGGTGGCTCACTTCTTGGGGTCATAGGCTTGATTCTGTGTGTGAAATTTAAACGTTATTCCAGCTTTTTAGTGGGATTCCGCCCACAGTCCAAAGACTGAGTCAATTATTAACTCTAAATTAATTTCATCCTACAGTCTGAGGAGTCAGAGGGGCATGGACATCCCGGCAGATTTAAGGGGGGCAGCACTTTATAGGGGCACCAAAATCTTCCATAGAGGGCCCCCCCTCTACTGAGGGGGACATGTGACCCTCACCCCGCAAACAAACAATTATTTACCATTACATTTTATTTAGCAATGATCTCTTGGCATAGCATCCTAATAAACTGAGCCCCACACCACCCCCGTACATAAAGGCATATTGGTTTTACTTCTGAAGACTATGTGATATGCAAGCTTCGTCTTCATTGGGGCTACATAAATTATAAAGCTTCCTTCTTTTTTTCTTGGATACTATGTTTCCTAATTAACAAAGGGCAGGTAGTTACCAGAGAGGCTGGCCCATCACTTCTCCCATGACTGAGTAAGCCCTCATGGTGTTTTGATTTGAATAGCTCCTCTGTTACCTTCTGACAATGCTTTGTAATGTATCGTACAGATCTTGTTCCAGCACTAAATTTCATTTGATACCGATCCCTCATTGGTAGCTCAGCCTAGCAGCACTTGTAACTGAGTTGGCTCCCTGACAGCGCCATGCCTGCGCTATATTATCTGCCCTGCTGTACCCCACTTTGGACAAAAGCACCTGCTAAATAAATGAACGTAAATGCAACATGTGGTCTCTCCAGTACGCTTCCTGTAAACGGCAGAGGTGAGAGTGACCAAAATCACTGGATAGCAGCCACAGTCTGACCTCCTGTAAAGAGCGATCGTACAATTCACTAGGAAAGAAGTCGACTGGCTATTTTAGAAAACGTAACAAGCAGAAAGTGGTAAAAGCTTTACATCATGAAAAAGTACATATATTAGTATATAGTATGCCCCAGATCCCTTGTAATTCTAAATAGGACAAGTGGTTTCAGAATATGGAAGGGTGGATGGATGGATGGATGGATGGATGAATGGATGGATGGATAGATGGATGGATGGGTATTAGTATATTTAAATTATCATTGTAAATATGACACTGTTTGAGATAAGTAATTATGAAAGATAGGTAGTCATTTGTAAATTCTATGTATTAAACGAAGCGGAGGTTTTGAAGGAAAGTTTCTCTGGTCCATGTAACCAGAGGGCAGGGATCCTCCTTGAGTGGATGAGATTGACAAGGATCTTCAGAATGAGCTCATCCATCACTCCTGCTTTGTAATATGCATTTCTTCACCATTCTGATGGTGGTTCAGGAACTGGTCTAATGGCAAATGAAACTCGAGTGCAAGAGAACGCGGGCAGCAGGGACGGGGGACTCCCACAGAATGTGGTCTCTGAGGTCACTGTCTTTTGGGAATGAGATAGGTGGACGAGATCTCTCAGCACTTCCAGGTTCCTGTCGGGGCTGGTCAGGGTGTCATGGAGCTAAGTGTGTGTGAAGCCTGGCTTTATCAGACACATCTCTGGCCACAGCCGACGCCTTCATAGGTATTTGGCACGTCAAGTGGATGTCACCGGTTTGCAAAACAACTGCTGGCACCAGCAGGTATGAGACATGAAAAGTATTTGATGCCTAACAGCATTGAAAATACTATTTATTCCGCGGTTGCATGTTGAAACCTGTGCCCATTAATTTGTACATAGTGTCAGCAGTATTTGCAAAGCTGTGGCTCTTTGCAGCCTTGTTCGCTGTTTATTATTTATCAGGTGCCATTGGGTAGTTGGTCATTAGGTCTCCTGTCTGGGTCTTCAGGACTCCCAGCATCATGCTCATTATTGTGATGCTCCAATTCACCCACCTTCTTGCTAGTCGCCCTTGCACCTTGGGGTGACTCTGTTGTGAAAGGTGCAATAAAAGTGAATTGAATTGATGTCCCCTACAATGATTTCCTTGCACTTACAGAACTGTCCAAAAATCTAAGCAGTCTGATGTTTAACGATAAAGAACAAAAACAAGAATATCTTCTGTTCTCCAAAAAGTCAGTGATACCTTGATAAGCCATATCCATTGCATATCATGCTCTCAACCAATCATTTTAACATATATCATGCTGTAACTACAATGAGGAAACCCTTGTGGGTGCCTGGCAACCACCTGGCCCACGACCTGAGATGTTTACAGACGCAAGCAACCTTGCTAACTGGTACAAAGAAGGCTCTTAGATCTGCTTCTTAGGCCCAGGCACTCCACTTAGTCTAAACCTTAGCCAGACTCAAGGTTGAGGAAGTATAAACTAGGATAACTTGTCTACAGGGCAGGAGGAAGCTTACAATGAGCTTTCACATAGACCCTTACCATGCACACCTGTGAGCACTTTCTACAGCCCATTTATACTGAACAACCTGCAGCATAATTATAATGAATAATGGTGTATCACAAAAGAAAGCCAGATCATTCTGCAGTTCATAAAAGTGAAGTCCAGTCAATCGTAAATCCTAATCATTATAATTGATGAGCCTGAGATTATTGGGTCCTCACTGGGCAAATTGGTACAACATCACAATGGATCCTGACTGAAAATACCCTGACAAACAATGGGCCACACCTCAAACTCAGGCATGCTGCCACTACCTTTAATATTGTTTTATCTCTAGGAGAATTGTTACGAATTTTTAAGTTACTGAAATACAAACAAGCGTGAATAAGCATGCTGTGAACTCTCAACAGATTTCTAAAGAGCCAACAGAAACAGACATGCAAGCTATGTCACGGCTTGGGCAGGATAGTGTCACACTTGTGGTTTTGTCTGTATTTGCGTGCATAGCTTGGCAAATGATATCCCAACAGCTAATGATACTGGAATGCCTTTCTTTGGAATCCTAGGAGACGAAAGACATTATACGTATGGATTTCATTATTTTATTTCTTTTTATCCAAGGCGTTGTCAGCTTTGTGGAGCTGGCTGGGCGTGTTTGGAAGGCGCACCCCTGAGCAGTCTGAGGGGTCCCGTAGCTGTTTAAGGATGTCCATCATACAGACCATGCCCTCAGTGTTCCTGTGATGTTCCGTTCTTTTTAGTCAACAGCCATTAAATGCAACATTTGTTATAAGACAACAAGATAAATGTAGTACAGTTGGGTGAGCAGAACTTTAGATTCACATTTCTATAGACATCAAAGGTTAGATTAGATTCATTTCAACTATATTGTCATTGCACAAAGTACAATGAGAATGTCTTCTGCTGGCTGGCTCAAACATCTCACTTTACCCAGAATTTCCCCCAGGGAGCAATAAAGGTTGTCTTATCTTACAAGTAGTCTGACAAAAAAATGGAATTTGGCATCAAACCTGCAAAGTGCAAAGCAGTGCAAAGGTGTCACATAAACACTGAAATTATTATGGTAGGAAAGTAGACCAGTCCTTTAGTCATTCATCCCATATAAGAATGACACCAGCTAGAGATCCTGCATCCACATGTTACTTTCCCTCTTAGCAGATGTCATCTGCTGTTCTCTGTTTATACTGCAAGCAGGTGTTCCTCCACTAGCAGATCCTGGTCTGATTGGTCTTTCCCATGAGCCGTGACAGTGATCCCTTTTCTGCGTCCTCTCCATGGCAACCGGCCAGGGACCTGGAAACACAGGTGTGTCACGAGTACACAGATACAGAGCACATGGTGGAAATATGTCCCAGAAGCAGTTCCAGACATAGACCTCATAGGGCAACTTTGAAAGCTCTCTGGACATCCGTTGTGATGTTCTGCACATCACACAGGGAAGAAGCAAGCTTCTCCCACTCTTTTTCTGCCAGGGAACAGGCCTGCTACTTCTTCACAGTTTCCAGTAACACCATCAGTCACTCCAAAGACTTATACTTGGGCAGTGGCGGCCATAATGGTTAGGGAAGTGCCCTTGTGATTGAAAGGTTGCTGGTTTGGTTCCTTGACCAGCAAGGTACCACTGAGGTACCCTGATTGAGGGGCATCATCGCTGAAGGGGTGCGCCTTCACCTACTGCAGCTCAGGAGCAGGGTTGGCGAGGCGATGCTGTGGCGGGAGGAGCTGGACAGCGGAGTGCCCCCAGGTCCGTGTTGGGGACTCCCGAAGCTGCCCCTGACCCCACTGCCTGAAGCAGGATGGAGGAAGAAAAAGCGGAAGAGCCGGAGACAAGAGGAGATGGCTAAGGTCTCCATGGGGTCCGTCTCTCTTTCCGCTGCCTGCCCTGCTGTGTGTCGGGAGGAGCCCCTCCCGATCCTGGACCCGGTGGTGTTTGCCCCGGACATCACCCTCACCTCCCCGCACATCCCCATGGTGCGTCTGTGGATAGACAACGGGGATTGCGCCTGGCCCTTAAAGGGGTCAGGTCCATGGAGGATGTGGGTCCCCAAATTCCCCCGGAAGGCAGCACCCGAAGCGCCTGCTTCAGTTCCTGTGGTTCCTGCTCCTGCACCCGATCCTCCGCCACCCCCAAGGTGGCACAGATCCATGCAGTGGTCCCACCTCTCCATCTCCCAGAAGGGAAGAGGACACTTGTGGCAGGGTTGATACCCACCCGATCACCATACACAAGCACACTAAAATCATTTTAGATGTCCAAATAAATTTCATGATTTCTTCGACGTTTTGTATCCTGGATTGTGGCTTTTCTAGATTTGTAAATAAATCTTTGGGGTCAGATGCATATCTGTCTTTGGAAATTCCCTACAGGGAAACTACATACCATTTCATAAATCTAGATGTAAAATGTATTTTCAGTTCTACTCTAACATGAGACAACCCACACCCAGGATCTAAATATTTCTGTAAAGGGTTGTTTAACACATTGTCTCTGCCAGAAATAGCAAGTTCTTTATGGGGTTTTAGTCAGAAATGTGCTCCTTTAGCTGTGCTCATGTGATCTAGTCCTGGCTGTGAGTTACAGTGATGCCTAGCATGGTTGTGTGGCCCCATGTTTGGCATGCTGAGATCATACCTACTGTATCTTTTTGAACCCAAACCCTAGCCTAAACTGAAAGGACTAATGGTTTAAACTTGAAACAGACACGGCAGTCCGAGGCATCAGTTTTGTAAGCCATTACAGTCAGTGTCGAATTTAAAGGTCAAACAAAGACGGCGTATGACCATGATCAAGATTAGTCATTTGAAGCATAAATGGGCTGTGTTTCAGCTCTGTCATTGGGATGGAGGTGGAGGTTCTGTGGTGATTCCTGTATTGGGATGCTGTGTGGCTCAGTGGCTTAGTGTGCTGTGCCTTTGCGCAGAAGACTGCTGGCTCACATCTCTGAGGTGACGAACTGAAATGTTAATTACTTTGGATAAAAGTGTCTGCTAAATAAATGTAAATATAGACAGCACTATTAGTACTACCTGTTGAACTGAGTGCATCTTTAAACCTCTCATGAACCCCAGACCTTACACAGTTTGCATCACATTTCATTAACATGGCATATTCATCTTCGCACTCGAATACCGTTCTATAAGAAGTATAAATGACTTGTTTTTTATTTAAATGTATAATCATGTAGCGATATGAAGAGCGTATACTTAGCTTCGAAAAGCTTGTGTTTTTTCCTCAGAATTTATTAATGATTCAGGAATGGACCTGGCACACCTTAACCAGTGAGACACTGGCTTCACAACTTCAGAGGTGACTCAAAACCACAAATAGAAACAGAAGATGTATTCCAAAGCAGTACCAGGATTTGGTATGATTTTTTGATCAGAATTGTGTAATAATGCAAAACATTTTGAAAACAGAAGGCCATGACTCAGAAACCACCCCAAACCTGTTTATGCGATGACAGGTACGACTGATGGGGTTTCCTGTAAGGCCGTTGGGGAATTTCTGGGCTAGCAAATATATTATTGAGGTTTTTCCCTCACTGAGCAAATTTTCCCAAAGGAAAAAAAAAACCTGTTTTTGTTTATTCTCAGACTAAGTGTTTTTAACTTTGTGGTTTTGCCCTCAATGATTAGAGACCCTAATATGGAAAAGAAGTGCAGGACTTGCATATCTCCAGAGTTCCCCTGTTCATTTTGCAAAATGAGCTTTGGTGAGGAGTACCACAATAGCTCTGGTGCCAGCGGGATGCTGTAGGATCTAAAGGATGTAGCATATCACATTTTTACCATATTATCTTCTTTTTCATAATAACACTTCCTGTGGGGAAATCCTCTTCTAGCATTTTCCATCATGCTCTCCATGACACACATGACAGTGAGAGCCACCTTGGCTCTCATGGAACTGGGGGTTAAAGTCCCAAAGATATGACTATTCGGCCAAGGGCAGGCTTGAACCGGCAATCTTCTGATCGCAGGCACACTGTAATTAAACACTGTTAAGCACTCTGTTAAGGTGTGGTTGAATGTACAACTGGGCAGAGGTCTGGTGCCACATCTGGTTTTACTGGTCATTTGGTTCCTCCCCATCTCCAGGAAGACCCTCTCTGCCTACCCTGGGACCAAGCCACTGGCCAAGCACTGAGCCTCAAACACAACACAAAAAACTCTGCATTGCACTTTAATCCCAACTTAACGAAAGTAGCAGTCGAATTAATGTTTTAAACCAATACTGGTATGTAGGCAGAGTATGATTGCCCATGCCCATTCTTGGGAGGCAAACTAACAAGAAAACACTTGCCAACAATCCAAGTGTGTTCTTTGCATTCTAGGTAAAAAAGAACCAAGGAGTTTTCACAGCACAAACCTCTACCCAAAGGATCATGGGAAAAATATAAAAATAGGACTGGATCTACCCAGAAATTTAAGGGTGTGTGAGATGATATCTCAGGATGTTTTTGTTTCTTTTTCAGGTTAGCTGTCAAGCTAAAACAAGGTGAATAAATTGAGTTTATGCTGATGGGTTTGGATCACTGAAGGTATCCAGATGTGGCATTTAGTTGATAGGATTGATACAGAGCTCTGTTTTGGATCCTATCCCATATGTTTCCTGTACCAAAGCCCAAGTACCAATCAAACATCCGGACACACCTACCCATAAAAAGATTTATTTGTACTATTCTCAGCATTTTAGAACTATTATAAAGACATCAAAACTATAAAATATCCATCCATCCATCCATTTCCCAGCCCTCTTATCCTTTCTGGGTCACGGGGGGTCCAGAGCCTATCCCAGAAGCTACAGGCATGAGGCAGGGCAATAAAATATCATATATGGAATTATGCACTGACCAAAAACGTATTAAACAAAAAATAATAATTTGCTGGGGGGAGGGGGGCAGACTCAAAAGGTTGCTGGTTCAAATCCCTGACTTAGCAGAGTGATCCCATCACTGGGCCCTTGAGCAAGGCCTTTAACTGCAATTGCTCCAAGGACTGGTTGACCCTACTTTCTTCTCTACGTCATATATGCGGAGCACCCTTTGGCCACTTTTTTTCACTCTGGTTAAACTCCTCCCAAAAAGGTCAGGTGACCCGGTCATATGTTGTCACACTATCACACTTTGTAGGTAGCTTGGCATCTCCAAACTTTTGACTGGTACTGTTTACATTACTAATTATATCTGTCACCTTAATCACTCAGAAAAAAAATCTGAATATTTACCTCTGATGTGGGTATTTGCTGTTAGATGTGGTAAGCCAAACATCTTTACTTCAATGCACCTACACAGAACCACTGAAAGGCTGACCATGCAGTGTAAGTGGTCCAGCGGGGTGTTTGTGCAATCATGTGACTGGCAGGAAGCGGCCGGTTTCACTTCATGCCTGTGCATATTCTGCCATGCCGCTCGAGCGTATTTGCATACATGGCGATGCTGTTTAATGTGCGCACTGTGGAGGAAGGAAGTGAGTCCATATGGTGCTTTGGTGAAGTGCTGTTTTTGAGACGAGGGGGATTACCACCCTCCCCCTCCTTTTAATGCCTGTCATCCATTCATGTCAGAGTCCGTGCATGCATGTTTGTATGACACGTCTTAGACTTCAGTGTGACACACATGCCAGCCCAGTGTGCCTGTGCATGTGTGTATGTGTGTGCATGTGTGTGCGTGTGTGCACGCACGTCACCCCATAATGACTGGATGTTACATCTCCCCCACACTACACCTACCATTACGCTCCCCCCAACGGCTCTAGGGAGCGACACCATGAAAGAGGAAAGCAGGGTTTGACCACTCCGACCAGTCAGAGGCCTTTTAATATCCCCTCTAGCACTGCACCAATCACAGTCATTTTCTGACTGCTGACCAGAGAGCCTGACTTCTTGGTTGCTCTGAAGTTCAGACAGACCGCAAAAGCACAGTCACCCCAGCTGAACCCTACAATGACTGCTAAGGAACCCTACCCCCAGCACCCGTACAGCCGCACAACCCACACCCCCTCCCCACTCAGGCTGCTTTCCCGCTCTCCGTTTCCTGTCCAGCTTCTACCCAGCATCCTCTGCTCTCCTACCATCCTTTGCCAAGAAAGGAAAGCAGGTGTGCAGTGCTAACACCTCAGCTGGCAAGGAAAACAAAGACGTGAGACGTTCTTGACTGTTTTATAACTTCTGCGTCTTGGGGAACCCAGAGTCTTCCTGAACACCGGAGACCACAGTCTGAGACAATCAGAGAGATGCTGACACCTGTGGCTTTGGAGACATCCTGTATATCACAGAGGGCATGGCAGATTCCAAAGTCTAAAAGAAATGAAAGCAGGTTTTCCTAAAAGTCAATCTGTTTATACTTTGGTAGATTTTTTAAAAAGGATTATAGGATTAAGACACTTGTGAAGTGTCCCTTATTGGTTACGTGATACTTCCTTGCCCTACAACACAAAAAAAGTTTTATTCACATCAGTCCAAAAACATTCTCGCAATGTGCCCCTTTCACCATCTACAACACGTCCGTTCGTCTTAAGAAGTTTGTGGGGAAAAAAGGAGGGAAAGGTTATTTGGACGAGGATCCAAAAACATTTTCCTTGTCCAGGAAAAACCTGTTTCAAAATGCATAAAAGAATGTTGCTGTGAAATTTGCATTCTAAAATATCAGTCTTCAGCCTTTTAAAGTTTGGAAGCAATAAGTATTACATAAATCTTTGTATTGTGTCATGAAAAGAGTTTCATTACAAAAAGGTACACGTACAATAACTACATATAGAAACATTAAAATGGTAAATAGATTATAGGTTAGTGTGATTTCTTGATATGTGACCACACTAATTTCTAATGTTTATTCCTAAAGGATTGTGCAAAGACCCTGGTAATGACACTTTGGTAATCTCCAGTCTAATCACATGGACAAGTCTGTACATCCAAAGACTTCTCAAGTTGCAGACTTGTGCAAACATCCCATAGGAAGGGGGCAGATTTTTCTCGTTCCCAGAGAAGTGGTAGTCAGCTAGCATTTCTTATGTAACTGGTGTCAAAAAGGTGAAAAAAGACAGGCATTTTTTACATACAGTTAGATCCTTCCTTTCTCCAGGCTATTAATTTGATTTGATTCATTGCTGTCAGTTGCTAAGTATGTTTTTATTGCCCTTCAGTCTTTCTCATATCATGTAAGTTCATTGCCATTAATTAGAAGTATTTAGATTTCACCTGTTTGGTTGCCTCTGCTTACCTGATACACGTTTTATCCATGAGGCACTGTTGGAGTCACTCTAGCCTCTGATGGGCTGAGAGCAAAGCCTCTTCACTTGGCGTCCAAACAGCCAAGAGCGGATGTAACAGAAAGGTGGGGGGATGCTCTGCACGACTGTCACAGCAAGGCGTACGTGACTTACTTCACTGTCAATTCTGTTCATCCCAAGGATCTCTATTAACATTGGCTTGGGTTAGTGTAAGTCCTTATAACTAGATACAAGCAGACGTGTTCCATCTTACTCCAACTTATATGAATTAGTATTTCATGGCACAATGATTAATTAAAAAACACCTGCACATGCCAATCAGCCAACAATTTGCTTCTTTTTAAAGGAAATATTCAGCCATGGAGATTCTATGTCAAGATCACTGCCGACATCACAGTTAACAGAGAGTATAGTGACACCAGTATGCTTCCAGTCCAGGGTGTACCACTGTGGGGGGGGGGGGGGTGTTTCTATAGCTGCATCCAAAAAGTCAGTTCCCACCCCCCCACAAGTAGTCACTGTTTGTGGCCAACAGGGGGTGGTAAGCAGCTCTATCATCAGGGTTTGGGGTGTGCCCTGAATGCACATGTGATGTCCCGAGACAGCAAGCCTGGTGCATTTGCATGCATACTGAAGCATGCTCTACTTTCCACAAAAAAAAACACACCCGTTCCCCCCTACCCTCTGAGATTAAAATACAGCCCAGGACTGACTGTAACCAGAGCAGAAAGAGATCAATGAGTTAATTTCTTCTCTGAAGCAGAAAAACTGGTGAGGTAACAGGCCATTTGTTTGGGAAGGGACCCGCAGGTTGGTCTGGACGATAGAATTACATAAGAAGAGCTTGAACCGCAGCAGGACTCATTTTGGTTTGCCATGCTTCTGCTTTTTTGGCATTAGCCATTCTAGGTGCATTTGAATTTCTATAATTATGGATGTACGAGGAAATATTTTGAGAATTATGTTCAGAGGAGGAACAGAGTATACGCATTAATAGCAAAGATGAGATAAACTACATCTGTTTTTTATTTGTACAGTGGTGCATACATACCGGTGTAGTAAATGTGAACTTTAAAAACAGGAACTCCCCTTTCAGAAAACACACTCCCAGCGAGAATTATATTCTAGAAATGCTATAAATTATCCAGTTCTAGCCGGACTACAACACACACTTACTGCAGCGCATGACTGAATGTGTTTCATCTTCAATAATTAAAAGCTCCCTTTCGGACCAGTAAAATGTTAGCCCAAAAGGTCGGACTTAGAGGTTAAATCGGTGTGTTTAAAAAAAGGGTCGGGGCTGGGTTTGCTGATTATGGTGTTGCGCGTTATATACTATGGTGACAACTGTCGAAATGCCCCATAGTAACACTGTAATGACTACATTGCTGCATGCCGTGAGATCAGAAAGGACTTCACTGAGTTTTTCCAAAGTCGTTCATCATTGAGCGATGAACGATGCACTTTTCCCTATTTTTTCCCTAACGTTTTCTGACTGAAAGATGTTGGTTCCCCTGCCAAAGTAAGACTCTGAATTGTAGGAGGAGTTGTCTGTTAGGAATATCTCTCCCGAGCTGACCCCCCCCCCGCCCCCGCCCCCCCACTCTCTCTCTCACTCTCTCCCTCCTACTGCAACCAGCTGGTTGAAACGGACGAAGCAAGAATGACACTCTGCTATAAATGCATTGTTCGCATTTCTCTCCACCACTTTACGCTCCTGGTTTGCACTACGGCGCCGATACGGAAAAAGATGGAAATAACGCCGCACTTGACTTTGCCGTGACTTTGCCGGACCGGGAGGCGTCAGCGCCGAGGGACCGCAGAAGCGCCGAGGGGGGAAGAAAGTGCGAGGGGGCCGGACTTTATCCTTTAGCTCTTTTAAGTGAGAACTTCACGTGTTGTTCTCAAAAGTGCAACTTAGTCCTGGTGAGTTGATGTTTTCCATGTCATTCCGAATACATGCCTTCTGCTTTTTTCTCGCCTTTTCTACTTTTCGGTGGAGCATAAAATAAAAAAGGCGATGTGCGTGCACAGGAGACCAAGCCCTGGCGTTTCTCTCCGGTGTTTTTTTAGGTTCATCCAACTTTTCTCCCCACTGCTTTGAGCTGGAATATAAATTACACATAATCCTATGCGATATTTTTCGCATATTCCCGTCTCTGGAAGAATGGTCCTGATCAGGTTATTGCTGCTGTGTGTCGTTAAGTTTCACGCCGGGGATGCGGGTTTGGCCATCAATCGCTCCGCGTTCAGGGCTTTCGCTCCACCTGTAAGCGAGCGGCTTTACGCACCTGTCCATCGCACAAGCGGCATCGTGCGCACCATTGACCGGATTTACCACGGGGATGGAAAAGTGGGATATCTCTTATATTTGGACGGCAGGAAATTTCAGCTGGACATGGAGAGGGATGAGGCGATACTATCGCAACACTTCAAGTCCAAGTACGTGAAAGCGCTGCAGGGTATCGACGGCATTGCGCATCCAGCAGCGCACGGCGGATGTTTTTACCGCGGCACGGTGGACTCCAACCCCGAATCGCTGGCACTTTTCAATCTGTGTGCCGGCGGCTTTGATGGGTTCTTTGCAGTGGACAACCGCCGCTACACGATCAGACCGCTCGTCTGGTCGAAGGGACGTGAAAACGACGTGAGTGTAGCAGGCGACGCGGTGATGGAGAGATCGGTGCAGTACTACAGCCGGGAGAGCTTCAGCTTCGTGGCGGAGCCGGAGAAGGAGAGCTGCGCGACACGAGACCGAAGAGGACGCAGGGCTGGTGCGGAAAAGCGCCGGGGACGTAAAGGAAAAGCTCACAAGTACGGTCGCGTTTTAGATGCAATGGGAAACACGACGCAGGACAGCAGGTGGTGGTTCTCCAACATGCTCGCCGAGACCTACGGTAAGAGGCGCAAGAGGTCGATCTCCCGGGCGAGGCACGTGGAGCTACTCTTAGTGGCAGACGAGTCCATGTCCAAAAAATACGGCGACAGTCTGCGCCACTACCTCATGACCCTCGCCTCGATCGCATCCAAGCTGTACGGCCACGCAAGCATCGAGAACCCCGTGCGCCTGTCAGTGGTCAAAGTGGTTGTGGTGACGGACAAGGAGAAGGGTCTGGAGATCTCCAAGAACGCGGCCGCCACGCTGAAAAGTTTCTGCAAGTGGCAGAATCAGCAGAACCCGCTGGACGACGACCACCAGAATCACCACGATGCCGCAATCCTCTTCACCAGGCAGGTAAACAACTGGCTGAGGCAGAGGCAACAGGTTTAAAATGTGATTCTAAGAGTGCCCAAGTATGCGTGGAAAAACCTGTCAGTTCCCTCAAGGTGTGTTTAAACAATAATATCACACTGCAATAATCAAAAATCTGTAGTTATACAGTCACTGGCATTGCTATCAGCATCTCCTTTAAGAACATTTATTCAGTTGCTGTTTTTATAACCATGTATAAAATCTTGGAGCCCTATAGATCCTCTGTGAGAGTTCACCTGAAATATAAATCACGGTTATCAACAGTTCTCTCATTTGTATGGAAAACTAAGTAACAGACTTTTTGAAAGTCTTAATCCCATGCAAACTTGTTCCAGCAACAACACAATCTTTGCCAGATAACATTCACATTAAATACTCTGCAAGGAGGCCTAAGGAGTGAAGGCGCTTGGCATAAATGTCAAATGCTTACCCCCTTACATATGTTTAAAAAAAAAGTGTTTCCCCTTCAGATGTGTTCTCCTCCCAACCCCCGGGCATTACGCCGTGTTGAAGTCATGTGACCCCTCACGCTGGGCAGGCACATTCTTCCCAGGTTTGCAGGATGTAGCTGAGATCAGCTGCTGGCTAGATGGTGGTATTTCACCCTGAAAGCTTAGAGGCTGTTTTTCTTCCCTCTCTGTGGTCCTTCATCTCCGCCCCGAGTCTGGCCACAACTGACGAAACAGCTTCACATTCTGAAATGTTACTGCGATGCTGTGCAGCTCACACGTATTAACCCTGTCATGCGAGGTCACGTGGTTTCCGCACCTGTTTGAAAATGGACAGTTTAGTGAGATAAATGGAGGATTCTTGATACAACTTGGGGGGGAGTATCTGATTATCAATGTTGGCAGAGAAAGCTGACCTTCCCGCAATCCTCCATGCCATTTTTGCGGTTGGGTTGTACCATTACTACTGTGTTCACCATCCTCGCCAGGTGTGAATGTTGCGATTCCGTACCAAGGTGAAATACCTCATTCAATGTTCCCAAGAGACCTGGAATTATGAGTGTATCTTCTAAGAGGCTGACCCAGGATTATTGCTTTCGCCTTAAAACTCAACCATACTCTTAATTGTGATCATAAGCATCTCCACTCTCCATGTTCCAGAATCCCTAATGTGTGTGACTTAGGTTAGCAGGTTAGCAGGTTAGCATGTAGTATCATTGATTGGAAGGTTGCTGGTTCAAATCCCGGACTCAGCAGAGTGATTGCACAGTTGCATCTTTGAGCAAGACCCTTAACCTCCAATTGCTGGAAGTGGGCAACACTGCTTCCTTCCAGAAAATATATGTCACTTTGGCTAAAAGCATCTGCTGAACAAAATATGTAAATGTTTGACAGCCGGTTGCCATAAGGAATAGAGCTGCCTGTGAGCAGACACCCATCCCTCCTGAGCATACAGTGCTGTTAGATACCAGCAGAATCATATCTTACAGAGGCCTCTTTTCATAGCATGGCATTCTCACAAGGGGGATTCCTAAATGACGGGGTCTTTTTTTGTGGCTGATTATTAGATTGCATGTCACTGGGTGACGGAGATGCATGACTGCATGATTTCATTTGCGAGGGGGCGGATGGGGACAAAGATCTGATTGTGACAGAAAGGGCTGCCTGTGAGCCGAGTATAAAAACAAGCATGGATGCGGTATGACACAGTGGGTTTTCATACCAAAAATTTACAGCGAGCGGAAATGCATCAGCAAAGAGCCTTGATGGCATTTATCTTATTCATAAACCAAATGCTCGCTTTTTAGTTTAATGCATGACTCATCGGCAGAGTGACTGGCATGTCTAGTAGCCTGCATACACCAGCAGGGCAGATGATTGCTTGGTCTGCACGCATGCATCTCCTGATTCTGTTTACAAACAACAGCGATGCACACAAACACCTGCGACTTTGCGGCCTTCCCAGTGCGGAAGCCGTTTCCATGGCAGCCATTTCGTCACAGCCTCTCCTCCTCCTGCCAGGGCCATGTGCAAGCTGTGCGTGTGTGTGTGTGTGTCTGTTTTCATGCGCACATAGGTCTGTGACTCTGATTGGCCAATCGAGCGCAGTCATAGGAGGAGCCTCCCTCTCCCTGCATCGCCTGTTTGCACTGGAACACCGGGGTATTTCACACCTTCCGATATCTCGGCCCAAAACAACCTGACGAAATCGGAGCCCAGGCCAGCACGCGTAGGAGCATCCTGCTCTGTGTCTGATGCGACGCTGAACACGGCAACAGCTCCCTGCCGTGTACTTTTGTAAATAAATAAGCTTAAAAACCCTGTAGGAGAAAAAAAAAGCCCTGTAATGCCAATGGCAAAGATGAGCTTCCCGGGGCAGTGCCTGGAAATGAGGAAGCATGCAGCGGGGCCGCGAGGGGACACAGAACGTGTGCTGTGTATGCAAGTTTGTTAGCATGCATGTATGTGTACATGTATCATTACATGTGACAAGATAATCCAGGGTCAGTCAAGAGCAGACAGGATTGTCTCTCACTGCACCGGCTTGAGGCCTTCAGCACACGCACATGGTCTTCTGACTATGCCGTCTGCTGGCGCTCAGTGGCACGCGTGTTTCAGTATGTAGGGCGCTCCAGCCCGCAGGCTGCTATTCCAAACACGCTAGCCACGCCTGGCCAGACACCGGCATTCACAGACACACACTAAGACATAAACACATGCCCATGTGGCAAAGGAGCAACTGGGCTTTTCAAACAGCAGCCAGGGTTAAACAGTACGCTGCCTGCACATTTAAATGTGTCTGCTTTTTAACTACAGTACTACACCCATATTGACACTCCTACACCTACATGCAGTGCTACGCCCACATTGACTGTCCTATTCCTATCTATAGTGCTATACCCATTTTGACTGTCCGAATACCACCTGCAGTGCTGCATCCATACTGACACTCCTATAAATAAAGACAATACTACACCCACACTAATACTCTTATTCCTACCCAAAGTGTTATACCCATACTGACAGTCCTACTCCTACCAACAGTGCTACACTGACACTCGTACTCCTACCACCAATGTTACACCCATAATGATAGTCCTGCTCCTATCTACATGCTACACTCTTTCCTACACCTACCTACAGTGCTATACCCATGCTGACACTCCTACCTACAATGCTACACCCACACTGACACTTGTACTAACAATTACAGTACTACACCCAAACTGACTCTTCCACCTACAATGCTAAATCCACGCTGACACTCGTACTCCAACCTACAGTGCTACACCAATACTGACAGTACTACTCCAATCTGCAGTGCTACACCCATACTGACAGTCCTAATCCAATCGGCAGCCCTATACCTACCAGCTTGCTACACTCACACTGACTGCTACTTCTACCTACAGTGCTACACCCTTATTGTCATACTCCTACCTACAGTGCTACACCCATGCTGACAGCCCTACTCTTACCAGCATGCTACACTTACAGTGACTACTACAATGCTACACCCACACTGACACTTGTACTAACAATTACAGTGCTACACCCAAACTGACTCTTCCACCTACAATGCTAAATCCACGCTGACACTCGTACTCCAACCTACAGTGCTACACCCATACTGACAGTCCTAATCCAATCTGCAGTGCTACACCCATACTTGCAGCCCTACTACAATCTGCAGTACTACATCCATGCTGGCAGTCCTACACCTACCAGCATGCTACACTCACACTGACTGCTACTTCTACCTACAGTGCTACACCCTTATTGTCATACTCCTACCTACAGTGCTACACCCATGCTGACAGCCCTACTCCTACCAGCATGCTATACTTACACTGACTACTACTCCTACCTACAGTGATACACCCATACTTACATTCCTACTTCCACGTACAATGCTACACCCATACTTACATTCCGACTCCTACCTACAGTGCTACACCCATACTTACATTCCTACTCCTTCCAACAGTACTACACCTATAGTTACATTCCTACTCCTACCTACAGTACTACACCCTAATTGACATACTCCTACCTACAGTGCTACACCCATACTGGCAGCCCTACTCCTACCTATAGTGCTCCCATACTGGCAGCCCTACTCCTACCTATTCGTAACTACAGTGCTACACCTTAAGCAATTCATTAAATGCAGCTGGACCATCAGGAGAATGACATGGTACAGATATAGGCCCCACCCAGACCATCTTACTGAACCTGAGCTCATAACTTCTGGGTTATAGTGATGCCTGCTCCACCCAAGCACAACTAATGCAGTATACTGTTAAATAAGAACCATATGTGGACCTGCCACATACATGTCACATGTTTAATTGATGATTAAGATAAATATGGATTCTAAATAAACATCCTCTCAATGAGTGAACAGGTTAATGTAGCAAAGCTGTAAAGCTGTTGTTTGAGGGGATTTAATGGTGTTGTTTCACTGCATACAGTGAAACAGGATCCCTTGATGAAGACCCCAAGTTCAGCGTAAATATCCACCATCCCCAGCCTGTGTTTTATGAGACTTTGAACGGCACACGAGGCGAAACACAGGGACCGTAATACGGCATGCGATCACGTTGTAAACTTTAAGTCCGGACTTAAGACTTCCTCCAGCATCAATCCCCCGTGACACAGCTGCCCATAAATGCAATCTGCGACACTTCGCTCATGGCTCAGTGTTGTCACGGTACAGACCTCATTCAGGCATAATAAGCCGTTTATAGCTGTATCGCGGTGAGTCGAGGGAATTGACCCAGGGCTGCAGCTTGGATGGGCTTCTGTTGTACAGTTGTGCAACCTTTTTGGCTGTGTTTGCACGTGAGCAGATTTGCGATGATGTGCAGGGTGGAGGGCTGGCTGCACAGAGCGCAGTGTCTTTAATTTGATTTGTTTACAGATGTCCAGAATGACTCACATGCACATCATCACATTGCAAGCTTTAGCCTGTTTGTGTGGGACTGTAACTGTTAAGGCTTCATTAAGTGGGTCATTTCTACAACTCAGGTCTCCAGGTTTATCGTCGTGAGTCCTAGTTAATATACTGCTTCTGTGTTCTGGACTCCTACCAACGTTCACAAACATGCAGCGTGGTATACTGGGGTCTCCCAGTGATTTTGTGTGTGCTCTGTGATGAAATGGCTTCCGATCTAGGGTCGTCCCTACACTATGTGTATATCAGGGGATTCCCGTCACCATAATAATGCAAATGGAAATGGACTTTCAGCAATTAATATGCATTTTAATGCTGCTACTAATTTAACATTAATTCCAATATGTGAGTTGTCCCTGGTCAAAGCTGTTTTTTATTTTGTGTCTCCCTGTGACAGCATGTATTACCATGCTAGCCCTAAGCACTGGCTCTGGTCCTTGGATGCGGAACAGAGGAAAGTTTGTTCCCAAAGTGTCCCAAACAGAGCACTATGGCAAATACACAGCCAGACAGGCAGAACTGTAGGAAAACACCTTTATTTAGCGCCACGGGAAGGATTTAACGAGCTAATGAAAAACACAAACCGTATGAAGGTATACGGCGTGATTGTCAGGTGAGTCACATAAGGGTGTCCTCAGGGCTTTAGCAGTAGCTGAGCATCGAACCTGAAAACAGCCATGGTGTAGCTAATTGATATCTTTCCACCCTCAGGCCTAAATCCCTTTTCCCTGGTTTCTGGATGGTTATGTTTGTACATCAGCTGAGTGTGGGGGTGTGGGGGATCATGTGACACGGGGAAATGGGCAGGAGAAGATGGGGGAGACAGTAACAAATGCTAACAAGTAGTGCGAGTAAGCATGAATGGAGTTTGTGTGACTGTTGCAGCTACGATGTAGCTAACTGTGGAGGTACAGAGGTTTGGATGCAAGTAGACCAGCAAGCTTAAACTGATATTTATTGTTATGTAGGTGGGGAGCTTCAATTTGTTGTTCCACTGTAATGGACAACCCTTGGATGGGGAAAGGTCAGGTGAAAAAGCCTTCATGGATGGCTTAAACTGTTTTTCAATCAGGCTCTCAGGAGGACACAGGCCCAGACCTTGCAGGCCCATCTGTAGACCTGACACCCCTCTCTGTTTCCCTGACTCTTCTTTTTTTGGGGGATGTTGGTTCTTCACCCGGAGTTTATTAGACTATCCCTTCATATTCCTACCATTTTGGGTCACCAAAACAAGGCCCCCATATCAATCTCCCGTCCCCATACCACATACATCCGTACAACCAAACATATGGCACGCGTTCCTTAACATCAAAGAACTTCACTCCCATGTTCTGGCTCTGCCATGGCACCGCGGTATGCTAACATGTTTCCAAGCACATCTGAATGCCCGCTGCAGGATCTGTGTGTGTGTGGGGTCAGTGTGCCTCGCCATATGGCTGCATACCTTCTGCTTAGCCTGTATGGTCGCCATGCTACGGTACAGTCTGCCAATGTGTGCCCCAGGGTCTGCAGAAGGATCTTTGGAGACTTGGCATCACATTGATGTGTGTTTTGCTGAGTGTCACTCTGCTACCTGCTGGATCTGTGTGGTCATCTTTGTACAGTATATTGATGTGTGCATCACTCTGCCCCCTGCTGGTTCTGTGCGATCATATTTCTACAGTATTTTGATGTGTGCATCACTCTGCCCCCTGCTGGAACTTTTTGGTCATATTTCAACAGTATTTTGACACATGCATCACTCTGCCCTCTGCTGGATCTGTGTGGTCACTGTGCCCCTCCCCCTCCTCGTAGGATCTGTGTGGGCACCACTCCTGTGACACGCTGGGCATGGCAGACGTGGGCACCATCTGCTCTCCGGAGCGGAGCTGTGCCGTGATCGAGGACGACGGCCTCCACGCCGCTTTCACCGTGGCCCATGAGATTGGTAGGTATGGCCTGTGCCAGCCTGACCACCAGCACACATATTCATTTAACCGGAAGGGGAAAATAAACATATTTTTTGCCAGTATTCACACCTGCCGGATGTTGATGATAACTTTTTTGGGTGAAGGTTAACTTCTTAAAATGGGGAAGTATGTGGCTCTGCACGTTAGGGCGATGTGCTTGTCATCAGAAGGGTATAGGCTCAAATCCCCTAGCTGGATTGAGTCACTACCAGAGGATGTGAGTCAGGCTCTCGAGGCTGTTGGCTCCACCCGCTCTTCCTCTCTAATTCGCATTAAGCCGCTCCGCTCCGTACCGCTCCTCGCTCCACTAAAGGTTCCAGTCAAATCATTCCATGCTCGCTCCAGTTTTAAAGAGGGAGAAATAATCTGCATGCCTAACAACTGTCACCTTAAACCATCCATCCATCCATCCATTTTCCAACCCGCCTATCCGTTCAGGGTCGCGGGGGGTCCGGAGCCCGGAAGCTACGGGCACGAGGCAGGGAACAACCCAGGATAGGGGGCCAGCCCATCGCAGTGCACACTCACACACCATTCACTCACACAGACACACCTACGGGCAATTTAGGAACTCCAATTAACCTCAGCATGTCTT
>JAODKL010000001.1:45265304-45312241 GCA_026780765.1 Petrocephalus schoutedeni | reverse complement strand
TTGGACTGTGGGGGGAAACCGGAGTACCCGGAGGAAACCCCACAACGGCACGGGGAGAACATGCAAACTCCACACGCTTGGAACTGGGCAGGATTCGAACCCCGGTCCCAGCCATTTTTTAAATTCAGTATTCAGTACGAAATGCCCCGCCTCATGTGTGTACCAGTTTTTACGCCAGTGGAAAACCAGCACAAAAGAAGTACTTAACTTTTGGTACTTTAATGAGGTGCCAACAGTATCAAAAGTACGGAACTTGCTGCGGTACAAAACCACCATTTGTGTACCAGCCTTGATAATTGTACAGATGAATTCTGGGTAGATTTGGGCACGCATCAGGCTCGTAGTATGAGCGGTATCGGAGCGAAATTGGAGTGGGACAGAGCGACCGCTCCAGCCTTAATAAAAAAAAACCGCTCTGCGCTCTGACCAAATTCCCCCCGCTCTGCTCCGCTCACATGCTCTGGTCACTACCCTGTTGGGTCTGAGAGCAAGGCTCTTAACCTCACTTGTACATCGCTTTGGACAAAAGTATCAGCTAAATGAGTAAAGACTTACAGATTCTCACTGGAATGTGTGCAGAGCAACAGGGCAATCAGTAGGCGAAGAGAATTGAAAACAGGCATCTGCGTTTCATAAACACTCCAGTCTAAGAGAAATTCAGCAGTCTTTACTGCCCGTTTGACACCCTGCCTTTTATGATGCATGGGTGATTTCTCATCTTTAAATCAGTTATAGTTGGTTTTAGCGTTCATGTGATATACTTAGTAGTCATGTGACCTTTCTCTGGTATAGAATGTAGACACCTCCTTGACCTGAGACTCGCGGTGCTTTGCAGAGCCGGCCTTGTGCATGGACGTCTGTGCGCTTATGCATGTCATTCCATCCCTGTGCCCCTGCTGTTTGTATAATCTATTGCCCTCGGTGGGTGTTGCCCCTTCTTCACTTGCGCAGGGCAGAGGAAAGCACACCCAAACACACTCACCCTGCTGCACTCACCAGCACACTGGAGCTCTTGTGCCCCAGAATATGTTGCGCTCCTACAATGATAAACCCTGCCTTGGTCTTTAATTACACGCTATTTTGAGTCCGGGCCGCTTTGAGCCCAGAGGGGCTTGTGCAGCCTAGGGGGGAGGGGTGACAAACACTCCGGAGGGCCACCACTCTGCTGGCTCTTGTGGGCCCCACCTCTCTGCTCCCCTCTGTGCATCCTGCTCTCTTTCACTGTCACCACTTGTTTCAGTCCACAAATCTGTTCTTCAGACTATAGAGTAGAGACATAACTGAGGATATCTGACACAAAAAGCATTTAAATAGATAAAAAAAAACTCTGCTGTTGCACTTCCTTCATCTATGTAATTGAGTAAAAAATGAGTAGAATTGCAAGAAAATTCACCTAATTTCCTGCATTTTACAGAAATCCTCCTTTAATGTTGTTGTCATGGAAAAGCTTATCCAAAACAAGTTTGGGTCATTTATCATCCTCTAGTGGGTCTAATTCATTTAATTTGCCCTTCTCTCATTTTCTCTCACTCTTTCGCTTTTTCTCTGTCTCTAATGCCTTGCCCTCTCTCCATCTCTCTCCCCCCCCCCCCCCCCCCCTCGGGCACTCTCGAACGAGAGACCGGTTGTAGCTCACTGGGTCTAGTTACACTCGGGCCTCTGCGGAGTGCAGTCTGTAGAGGCCACCGGCATTTATGACATCAGCCCTGGACGCGGTACAGAGCCAGGCAGCCAGGGCATTGGAGGAATCACAGCCCTCTCAGTAGCTTGCAGCCGAAAAGCATGAACCGGGAGGCTGCCAGGCCTCTGTAAACAAACTGCACATGTAAAGCGGGAGTTAACCGCTGCCTGTAAATGTCGGTAAATTACCGTGCTTATAGACAGAGTTTATGTTGAGGCGTGGAGATGGGGCTGTTCGCTGGTGACTCACACTCAAGGCAGTCATGCTTCTGAGCCTTAGATCTGATCTAGGGTCTGATCAGAGATGTTTTATCTCTGGTATTTTGCAGCAGACCTATATTTACATTTTACACACTTGGCAGATAGGGGGGCATGGTGGTGCAGTGGTTAGCATTATTGCCTTACACCTCTGGGACCAAGGTTGGTGGCTCCCTGCGGGTGGAGTTTGCATGTTCTCCCCATGTCATTGTGGGGTTTCCTCTGAGTACTCAAGTCCCCCACCCCCCACACCCTAAAAAACATGCTGAGGTGCTGAGGTTAATTGGAGTTACCAAATTGTCTGGTGTGTGAGTATGCCCTGGAATTGGTTGACATGCCATCCTGGGGCATCCCCTGCCTTGTGCCTGCAACCCTGAATAGAACAAGTCATTATAGAAAATGGATGGATGGACAAATGAATCACTACAGCAAACCAAAACTCTTTAATCCCACCACTAACTTAATACAGATCACCCAACACAATGCAAAAACAGCTACTAACAGACACTTACAAACTAGATGAAGACTTTGTTTGGTGTTTTGTATTCACCCCTGGGTATGGTTGATGGTTTTTGTCCCACCCCCGGCCCACTAGGCCACCTCCTGGGTCTCTCCCATGACGACTCCAAGTTCTGCGAGGAGCGCTTCGGCTCTAACGAAGACAAGCGCCTCATGTCCTCCATCCTGACATCCATCGACGCCTCAAAACCATGGAGCCGTTGCACCTCTTCCACCATAACTGACTTCTTTGACGACGGACATGGTGAGCAGGAAGGGGAGGGTGGGGAGGAAAGTTTGGAGTGGGACTGGGACCATGGTTGGGGCAAGGGGTCAGAAGGGGAGGCCAGCAGAGGTCTTGTGGCCTAAACAATTCAAAAGAACACTATGTATTGTTGCTTTGGAAGAACAGCTGTAAGCTGTACTTAGGTTACAGTTCTCCCCACCTGCTCAGGTGCAGTTCCTGAGCTTAGTGGGGCATCACAGTGTCCTGAGTGCTTATCCTCAACCACTCTTAGATTAAACAAGCTTCCTCAATGTTAACAGGAATCCGGGAGAACACTGGTTCTTTGGCAAAGGCAGAAACTCCTTCTGTTCCAATCCTTCAATATACCCAGTTTTTCCCTCACTCCCTATTCCACTCCTTCTATATACCCTGTTTTTCCCCTCACTCTCTATTCCACTCCTTCTATATACCCTGTTTTTCCCCTCACTCTCTATTCCACTCATTCTATATTCCCTGCTTTCCCCTCGCTCTCTATTCCACTCCTTCTATATTCCCTGCTCTCCCCTCACTCTATCCCACTCCTTCTATATACCCTGTTTTTCCCCTCATTCTCTATTCCACTCCTTCTATATACCCTGCTTTCCCCCATTCTCTCTCCCGCTCCTTCTATATACCCTGCTTTCTCATAACTCTCTATTCCACTTCTTCTATATTCCCTGCTTTCCCCTCACTCTCTATTCCACTCCTTCTATATTCCCTGCTTTCCCCTCACTCTCTATTCTACTCCTTCTATATACCCTGCTTTCCCCCATTCTCTATCCCACTCCTTCTATATACCCTGCTTTCTCATCACTCTCTATTCCACTCCTTCTATATTCCCTGCTTTCCCCTCACTCTCTTTTCTATTCCTTCTACAGTATATACCCTGCTTTCCCCTCACTCTCTGTTCTACTCCTTCTATATTCCCTGCTTTCCCCTTATTCTCCATTCTACTCCTTCTATATACCCTGCTTTCTGCTCACTCTCTATTCCACTCCTTCTATATTCCCTGCTTTCCCCTCACTCTCTATTCCACTCCTTCTATATTCCCTGCTTTCCCCTCACTCTCTGTTCCACTCCTTCTATATTCCCTGCTTTCCCCTCACTCTCTATTCCACTCCTTCTATATTCCTTTTACTCTTCTTTTCCTCTCTATCTATAATCCCAGCTATTCCCACACTCAATTTCACGCATTTGTCTGTTCCCTCCTGGCCCACAGCGGATTGTCTCCTCGATTCCCCCCGTCAGCCTCTGCTGGGCCCAGAGGAGTTGCCGGGCCAGAGCTACGATGCCATTCGCCAGTGCCAGCTGGCCTTCGGTCCAGAATACACAGTGTGCCCAGGTATGGATGTGTGCGCCCGTCTCTGGTGCGCTGTCATCCGCCAGGGTCAAATGGTCTGCCTCACCAAGAAGCTTCCCGCAGTGGAGGGCACCCCCTGTGCCAAGGGACGCATCTGTCTACATGGCAAGTGTGTGGACAAGACCCGCAAAAAGCACTACACGGTGAGGCTGGGGGAGGGGACAAACCATTCTGTCTGAAACCCTTTAGAGAATACACTGCCCAGAACAGCCTCTAGGGGGTGGTCTATCTGCCCACCACTTGTCCAAAGCAGTATTGGGGTGGGGGCAGGTCTACAGCCTATCCCAGGCAATTTATCCTGGGCAGAGTACAGGGGGTGGGGTCTGCAACCTATCCCAGGCAGCTTATCCGGGGTAGGATTCGAGGGGTGGGGTCTGTAGCCTATCACAGGCATTTTATTCTAGGCGGGGTCTGCAGCCTGTCCCAGGCAGCTTATCCTGGGCAGGGTCCGGGGGTGGGTCTGCAGCCTATCCCAGGCAGCTTATCCTGGGCAGGGTCTGGGGGGTGGGTCTGCAGCCTGTCCCAGGTAGTTTAAGGTACAAGGCTGCTGTTCTCCAGTCCATCACAGGCAACACTGGCAACTTAGACACCCCAATTAGCCTTACTTCACATCTTTGGATTGTGGGAATAAACTGGAGTAACCACAGGGGGAAAATTCCATGTATAATTCCATGGGAAAATACCATGCAAATTCCACACACACAGCTCTGCTGTGATACAGCATTGTGTTACCCACTGAGCCAGTGTACCACTTGACCGAAGGCCAGTTCAGAAGGCCTGCTATTGAAAAGTTAATAATGTCAAGTGTCATCCACACCCTCAGGCTGGAAGTGATCTGATTTTGTCTGTCTGTGTGTGTGGGCGTGCATGTATCTGTATATATACAAGTTTTGCTATACTTGTGAGGACCAAAGGACCTCACGGGTAAAGGGAATGCTCCAAAAACGTGACTAGTGAGATTATTTTAGGTTTAGGTATAGGTTAGGTATAGTCTTTACCAGCAAGAAACCCACTTCCCTGTGTTCCCCTCTAATGTGTATTTCCTGTTAGTCTCCAGTTTAGATGATTAGAGGAGGAGATTGGAGAAGGTCACATTAGCTTATTTATAGAGGCAGCTATATCCTGTTAGATTTTATCTGTGAATTATTATGATATATTATGAATATAATTGCAGAAAATTAGATGATACACCAAATTTAAGGGTACAAGAGCAGTACCCCTACTGCCAAACCATTACGAGGTTTATGAGGACACTTCCTTAGCCACTGCCCCCTTACTGGCTAAAAGAGATCCTTATGGTTTTTCTGCTGTTTTTTTCCTCTATCAGATCTCAAATCATGGAAGCTGGAGCTCATGGGGGTCCTGGGGTGAGTGCTCACGCACTTGCGGGGGCGGAGTGCAGTTTGCACACCGCCAGTGCAATAACCCCGCCCCCCGCAACAACGGCCGCTACTGCACTGGCAAGAGGGCCATCTACCGGTCCTGCAACATCACTCCCTGCCCTGCTTCCAGTGAGTTCCATCTCTTTGACCTTCATGCTGTCAACAGACCATGCAGAAATTTACATATTTCACATACAGAAATAGACAACAAATACTGTACAGCAAAAACAAATTATACATAGATACCCTTCACATGGACACTTTACTAATGAAGCTGTTGCTTCTACCACACCCCCCAGGTAAGAGTTTCCACCAGGAGCAGTGCGAGGCACGGAATGGCCACCAGGTAGACCCCAAAGGAGTGAAGACATTTGTGGAGTGGGTGCCCAAGTACGCTGGAGTGCTGCCTGGAGACATATGCAAGCTCACCTGTCGGGCCAAGGGCACAGGCTACTACGTTGTGTTTTCCAACAGGGTGAGCTGAGAACCTTGGGCTTGGATTGAGATACTGAATTTGCATCATGTACCGCACACTCGATTATTTTGACCTGCTCCAGAAGATGAGCTGTGAGCCAAAGCATTCGGGTTTCCAGAGGCTTACAGGGCAGCATTCCATATGGGTCCAGAAAGTTACAGGCCAACACTCTATAGAGTTCCAGAGGCATACAGGCCAACACTCCACGGGGTTTGAGAGAGTTACAGGCCAGCATCTGACTGTGTTCCAGAGAGCTAGAAACCAACCGTCTATGTAGTTTCCGAAAAAAATAGTGGCTTAAAACTGATTATACTACAGGATTACAATGGCCAGGCCATTGAGCAATAGTGTTTTTGTCCAGGTGATTGATGGTACAGAGTGCCGGCCCTTCAGCAATTCTGTGTGTGTGCGGGGGAAGTGCGTGCGTACCGGCTGCGATGGCATCATTGGCTCCAAGCTGCACTTCGACAAGTGTGGCGTCTGCGGAGGGAACAGTACAAGCTGCATCAAGGTGATGGGCAACTTCACCAAGAAGAGGTGAGTTACATACTCAGGTTGACCACCAGTGGAACACACACACACTCAGACATGAAGGAAGACTGAAGCTCACTAAAGCTGTCGGTTCTTCAACGATGATGCAGGACATCTCCTTGAAATGATGCAGGACACCTTCTGGTCTGTGTAGCTGAGACCTTAGATATGTTAATACATTAGGAAAGCTGGTCCCTTGCCCAGTTGTGTTTGTTGTGACAATGGAATCTGTCCTTGGTAGGACCTAATCCAATATACATACACAGCAGTTCCATCCTACTCCAGCCATGACTGTTTATCTGCTGTATAGTGCCATTATTCCGAGCCTGTGCCCCACCTTCATCTTGTTCACTCCCCATCTCCAACTATAGCAAGGGCTACACAGATGTGGTGAAGATCCCCATAGGCTCCACCCACATCAAGATCCGCCAGCACAAACCCAAGGATCAGCCCCGATTCACAGCCTACCTGGCTCTGCGCAAACCCGGTGGGGACTACCTGCTCAACGGCAAGTTCATGATTTCAACTTCAGAGACCATCATCCAGCTCAACGGCACGGTGTTCAACTACAGTGGCTGGAGTCAGAGGGATGATGAACTGCACAGTATGGGCCCCGGGGCCTTAGGAGAGAGCCTGGTAGTCCAGATCCTCGCAACAGACGCCAAGCGCCCACTCGACGTGCGCTACAGCTTCTTCATGCCCCGCCCACCATCCCTACCAGCCCAGCCTCCTCCAGCCGTGCCGGCTCAACCTGTGCAGCGCACTCCCCAGCCACAGTGGGATGCGGGGCCCTGGTTGGCCTGTTCTCGATCATGTGACGCGGGCTGGCAGACACGCACCGTGCAGTGCAAGGACCCACAGGGACGGCTGGCTAAGAGCTGCCCATTGGACGCACGGCCCTCTGCCTTCAAACAGTGCCTCATCAAGAAGTGCTGAAGCCAGAGCTGGCTGGCCATAGCCGCAAACAGACACAGGCTGCCCTAGCACAAACCCATACAGATACACCCAGAACTTCACCCACTAGTCTTTTTTTTGTATCAAATCACTCATTATTATCACAGTTACCATTAATCAACAATGCATTATTATTTGATTTTTGTTGTACTCATGTCATCATTGTGTGTCTGAGCTCTCAACCATGGCTGTGAAACAGGTGCCTCCTAAGTTGATTTTCCTCCCATCATTCTATGCCCCCACTATGCATACAGACTAAAGGGACGAGCCCTGGGGGTCATTTAATGACCAGACTGGACAAGAGTGGGGGCCAGAATCCTGTTCCAGCGGTTCACAATTGGACGACAGCTCAGCAGCAAAAGAATCGGACTCTGTTACGATAGGGCAGGACTGGATTATATGGCCCCAGCCTAAAAAGACTCCAGTGGGATGAACTGGCACTAAGAAGTCGAGACCAGGGGCAAAGTAATGCACCAATGAGAGAAGAATACACAGCGATACCAGTAGACTGAAACTGACTTACAATAGCAACCATTGCCTGGCAAATCGCCCCCCGATTCCATCGTCTGAGGATCTCATTGCACACGGACCAATGGCGGGAGTGGCCAATGGGGGGTGGGACATGGATAAAGCATTTCACCATGCAGCCCCTCCTCACGGGCACTCTGTGATGTCTGCTTATACGAGTGTGTGTGACTTCTGCTGTCCGAAAGTCATCCTGTCTGCATTCCCACACTTCAGACATCAATGTTATGCATCAAGTGCGCTTTTACAAATGACTGCGAGTGACAGAGCACGTATCCGGACCATCCGGGACACTGGCATGCCTGACTCAGTGCAAAGGTTACTTCAAGTCTGTGAGTGCATTTGTGTGTGTGCGGGTGCCAAATTGCAGTCTTGCTATCCTGCGGTGTGTTAGTCTAGTTGAGCTTCTCCTGTTCACAACCAACTTGAAACCCAAAAATACTGGGCCCTCTGCCCCCATCACTGAGGTTGGTGTTCTGCACTTGTCCGTCTATCTGTTTAGGACTTTTCAGAAAAGCATTTCATAAAACAATCTATGCCCTGGATACTTGCAAAAAAACAACAGGTAGAGGGAAGCTTGCTCTTGCAATTCTTGTATGGGGAAACAAAAACTGTACCCAAATGGATTTGTTTTAAAGACCTCCCTCATTCAATCAGTCGTATTTACACTTACACACGCACATTAGCCAACTGTTTCAGTTCTTTATAAAAAGTAGCAATACCATAAGAAGTATGATGTATTTAATAACCAAGGCCATACCCATGTCATCTCCCAATTTACCATTCCATCTCATAAGTGAAACACCGCCCGTGTCATGGCACATGGACACCAATACAGAAACTACAGAAACTGAATATGTTCCACAAGACCATGTAGGGTCTATACATCATGTAATTGTACGTGGGTCTTGAACATGAAGCTCCAAGCCATTTTTTGACCTATATAAACTTTAATGTCCATTCGCCCATTCTCGCTAGCCACATTCTAGGACAAGTATGCATTAGTGGATTGCAATTTCTGAGATTTAGGGAAGGCTCGAATGGCCCACAACCCCTTATATCCTGTTCTGAGGAACCTTCTTGCAATTCCATGCACCTTGACCAATCTTCTAATTGAACGTAAAGACCCTTTTGACGCACCTATGCAATACAGGGAATTGAGATAATGCAGAGAATATGATCTCTCACCTCCCCCCCCTTTCTTTGACATTGGTTTACGTGACAACCTGGATCACTGCCGAATAAAAATAAAGAGACCCACATACCTGAACCAACGTACACGCACTCTATCAAGTACTGTCTGACACGCCCACCATAGGGAAAAAGACCCTACATCCGAATGACAGGAACACGGCACTGAAATTATAATTTATTGTTTGTACAACCGGTATGTGAAAAACCATGTGATGAATTTATTTATTATTATTGTTGTTTATTATAATTATTTAACATGGAATACCAATTGTGCAGAACATTTAATTTTTTAAGAAAATTGTGTTTTTTTTTCTAGTATGAATATAAATATGTACATTTCATTCATGGATCTTTTCTCTGTTCTTTTGTGTATAAATTTCTCCTCCACCACCACCAATGTGACTGACGTAATTCACCTTGCTTAGACAGTTCATCCGAAGCACACAAATGTTAAAGAGGCATCAAGCATCACATGTCATTATTTAACTGATACGGGGTAGTAATAATGTCACGGTAACAAGACCCTAACCTCATATTACACGATTTATGCACTTAGCAAGTATCATCCAGCTGCTTGTACTCAGCAGGGTCACAGGAGGCCTGGAACCATTCTATGTAGCACATGGCAACACCCTGGATAGGATGCTGGTCAATCGCAGGGTTCATACATTACGGGAAAATGGGAAATATCAGTTAAACACGTTTTTGGGCTGCGGGGTCAACACGGGGAGAGCTCCATTAACATAGAGGAAAGGTAGAATTCGAAAATTAATACTGGAATACTAATACTGGAGGATGGAAGGGCATCGCACCATCACATAACAGTTTTATGTTCCTGAAAAATCTTCTTATGAACTAAAGAAAAACGCAAGTAGTATGCTCAAATTTTCTAAACGCGGAGCAAGACAAAACTTGAAAAGATGTGCTACGTGAGCGTTATACATGTTTCTCAAACACCATTTTACGTTCACCCAGCACCGCAGTCGTGCGGAAGAAATACTAATAGTTATATACCTCATCCATACTCCCAATGATGCTGTATGAGAAGAAAACCATACTACAAAATCGATCCCGCTCCAGAGCTTTTCGGAGACTGTGCGAAGGTGCTCTGACCAAACGCAATACTCTGTCGCCACCTCCTGGTGGGTTTGTACTATAACATGAAAACAAGCGACAGCTGAATGCATGTGGTAACACCTGTGGCTCGCAAACTACGCTTTTACTGCCGCCAGCCATATATTTCGCGTATTTCTAGTGCACTCCATTAGTTAATTACGTTGTCTGGCGGAGTAATAGACCAGATATTTTAAATGAAGTAGGGGGTAATGAAGTGGAGCCGCAGTTAAAATCAAGCACTCAATCACAGAGCTTTATATCCTACGCACGTACCTGCACACGAATGGCAGGGCAGACTGTCGGATGTATACGCTGTCCTATACTGACGCGTATTTAGCCACACATTGTAACATTTTGATCAACGGCTTTAAATATGAGCATGGTAATTAACATTAGCTGCTGTAATATAGACTACATTTGTAGCAACCGGTTAATGCCACCTAATACCAAAAAATAAATAATCTTACCAGGAAAGTAAACGCGCTGGCATTTTTATTATATGGCGTTTTATTGTGTTGATTGGTTTGACTGTCGAAGCGTGTACAAGAACGGGAAGATAAGTTATTCAAGACGTTCGAAAGTGCCTATATAAGTATGTATCAAGTCTGCCATCTGGTGGACGTAATATTTTAGCAGCCAGGGGTTTTTCTTAGGCTTCAAATTTTTAAGGTAGTATCTTAACAGTGAATTTCACCCATCTGTTTGTCTAAGCATTGGTACTAAATTTAAATGCTTTAATATATTTCACATTTAGAAATACATATTCAGTTTAATGAATATGTTAAATATTTATGAATATTCGGGAATTCATATCGTTAGACTACATTATATTATAGTCCTCTTCCGCTCTTCAGAAAATGCCAGTCGGTAGTGACAATCTGAAATATATCACTGAAGCAGACATATTTTAAGAAGGTGTATCGGTGTGCCTTCCTATTTTGAAAATGTATTTTAAACTATGGACAAACGTGTGTGTATTTTTCTATTAACAGGGAGTCATTTTAAGTAGTTTGCACATTTTTGAATTTCTCTACCACTTACCCTTAAAAGCTTACTTTAAAAATAGCAACATACCTGGTTTAATAGCTTCATTAATGGTAAAAGGACGGCTGTTTTTAAATGTATATATAAATATAGGCTTCTAAAAGGAAGAGCTTCTTGTTTTGGACTTATGCTGTGTCTACCACAACACTGATGCTGTTTTTTTTTAACCCACGCAAGCATAAAAACACTTACAATAGTAATATTAATATATCGAATTACAGCGTATTCATGGCGTGTAAAGTGATTCTTAATATGAGCCAAGGACTTCTGCCCATGATCACCCAGTAGGAGTTTCATCTGGACAGAGGAGAGCCGATCAGTGCTTTTTAAGCGATATTTTGGAAAGAGAAGGAACTTATGGGCCAGAGTGCCTGTGCTCCATCTTAAGCTACTCCGCTGCCCCGCTTCCTCGGTTCCCGAGCCTATTTCCCTTTGAGTAAGAACTGCAGCCATCGGCTGTCGTCATAGACTCAACTAATAGTCAAAAATACTCCGTATTTCACCCGTCTTCAGTGCCGAGGGGAAAGAAACCTGGTAATTCAACTGAAAAACCAGTTTTCAGGACTGAGTGTATAGACGAAGCCGTAAAGAGCGGCGACGTGTGACGCATACACAGGGGTTAGTGAAGACTAAGTTATGGGATTTATTTAAGGCTCTGAATAAAATGCATTGAGCGGAGGGACAGCAAAGAAAGGGATTGTCCCGCCTACTATTTGGAGAAAAAAAGCCTTTTTCTCAGCCAAGCGCCCTCCACTATGATTGATTATTGTGGCCAGGGTCCAGCTCTCTACTGCGTTTTGGTTGCGCACGCTGGTAGATCAAAGGGTCTTCAGGAAGGGGGTGGTCCCAATCTTTGGGATATATAGCAAGCTGGGACGGAGCAGGATTTAAGGGAACCGAAGGGTACAGATCTTAGGACGCAACGGGAAAGCTGATCCCATTTCAGTTCACAGATCCTGAATTATCCGACGACCGGAGTTGGATTTTAACTTCTTTTTTTAAAACGAGATACTTATAGTGACAGGCCAACACACACACCGTGTCGTATTGAAATCCTGACATCTACTCCACTGGCTGATGATATGCAAATAAATGTTACAGTGGATATCCATTTTGCGTGAATTTAAACATTTTTTTTTATTTTGTGACTTGTCATGTTTTGCATAGGCAGTGATATTTAGTTTGAATAGTTGCAAACTCACTTTAAGGATTTTTTTCATTGCATCTTTGAAGACAAACACGTTAAAGTGTTCCCTTTTTCCATTTAGAATATCAGGTAAAGTTATGAGGTCGTTTTTACGCATCTGCCTTGGCTGGCTCGCCGCTTTGTGCATGAGCACAGCACATGGTGCCTGGATGGAGAGTACTGTGGTGCCGGTGCGACTCGACCCGGCCCAGGCAGCGGACGAGACCGAGCAGCAGCGGACTCTCAGCGCCGAGGAGAGAGAAAAGATCGGGGAGAGACGGATCTACCAACTGGACGCCTTTGGCAAGAGGATAGTTTTAGACCTGGAGTGGGATCAGACCTTCCTGGCTACAGGGTTCGTCTTCCAAATGATCGGCCAGCCTGAGAGCCCGGATCCGGAGACCCTGCGAGTACCGGACAGCGAGGCTGTGGCTGGGTGCTTCTTCTCCGGTCAGGTGAACGGACAAGCAGACTCGGCAGCGGCGCTCAATGTGTGCCACGGACTAAGGGGTGGCTTTTACGCTGACGGTGAGGAGTGCTCCATCCAGCCAGGCAACGACGCCGACTCCGGCGTCTCCGACTCCAGCCTTCACATCCTGCGCTGCAGGAGTCGGAAACCGCAAGCCGAAGACGGCAGCTCCAAGTGCGGCGTGGGCGAAGAAGAGGAGAGGCAGCCGCTGATTAAGGAGAAGGGTGTGATCGCAGACCCTCCAGCCCCCGATCAGACAGGTATCACTGTTTTCAAATCGCTTTTGACAGTTTGAAGTGTTATTTGGATCTAGTCAAACAGCTGCAAGTAACCCAAAAGTTGCGAAGGGGAAACATTCAAATGACTGGCTTCATTCATTTAGAGTTGTTACATTTTAGGAGTTGGCTATATTTTCATCAAACCCAAAATCGGCATTATTGTCATTAATACATTTACAAATACAACCGTATATCACATACGATCATCGCTTGCGTGGGATTTCCGTTTACAGGATGACTGGAAACTGCGAATTTTCGCAGACATGATTAATTGATTGTATAGTTTATAAGTCTAAACATTTAAAGTTTCCGTGATCTGTCAGCTCCGCCAAAATCGCATATAAATGCATGCATGAATGTAAATGCCTGGGGCAGCTATTAATCGGAGTATTTGAATTCCTAAAATGTGCAAATTGTGTAGATACGTATTAATGTCGGGGAAAGAAACGTGTCGGCTCTGTGGGTAGCAGAGAGTTAAAGTGGAAAGTTTAGCCCTGTCACAGAGATGTGGGGCGAGGGGAGGGGGACCAGCCAGGGGAGGGTGAATTAGCGGAGTTAAGAGGCGTAAGCGCTGCTCCTGGTAGGCTATCGCACGGAGCGGAGGCTGCTGGCCGGGGAGGACATTTTCTCTAGCAGGGTGCTTGGCTCCCGGCTCATTTCTGCACACTTCGGGAAGGCGGCCAGATTCGCGGAGGCGGGGACGCGGCGGTGTGAACGCTGACTCATGTCTTAAAAACCATATACTAAGGAGCTTCCTTAGTCTGCAGCCGGCGACCCCCGTCGCAAGACCGGCTTTAAAAGCAGATGAAGACAGTTTTAATAGTAAATCGCGAATAAATAACGTGACTGTTCAAAACTAAATAAGACGCAGTTTTTAATATGGTCCAGACTTTGTATCAGCAGCTGAATACAGATTTGATCAGTTTTATTTTATTTTTAGACATGTGCAGAAGTCTAACTAATTATTTCCTTAATTGATTAAGTAATTAGCTTGCCCTTTTTCTCCTGCATTTCTACTCCAGCCCACCGCCGGTCCCGTCGCTTCGTCTCCGCCCCGCGTTACGTGGAACTGCTGCTGGTGGCAGACAAGTCCATGGTGGATTTCCACGAGAAGAAACTTAAGTCATACCTGCTAACCATCATGGCGGTGGCGGCGCACCTCTACCGCCACCCTAGCATCCACAACTCCATCACGCTGGCTGTGGTCAAGGTGATAGAGTTGCACGACGAGCAGCACGGCCCGAATGTGTCCAGAAACGCCGCGCTCACGCTGCGCGACTTCTGCAGGTGGCAGCGGCAGCACAACCCGCCCAGCGACCGGCACCCGGAGCACTATGACACCGCAGTGCTCTTCACCAGAACGGTACATGCTCTAACGCACTCACTCACACACATGCATGTCAGATTAGCAGATTAGCTGCTTCCGGGGACTGACGAATGGGGTGTCCACGTCCAATAGGATTTGCTTCTTCTGGAAAAGTCAGCTGACCCTGTGTTCCTCCCTCCCCACCCAATCATAGGATCTGTGTGGCCCGCACTCTTGTGACACCCTGGGTATGGCAGACGTCGGCACTGCATGCGATCCAGAGAGGAGCTGCTCCATCGTGCAGGACGATGGCTTGCACGCGGCCTTCACTGTGGCACACGAGCTGGGTAAGCAAGCTCTGTAAACACACAGACACACACACACACACACAGCTCATGCAAAAGCCTAAGGCACTAATAAACCAAACTTTTCTGCCCTTTTCTCGAAAAATCTTGAACGTCATTTACACACGTGCTCTCAATCGCATCCAGATGCTATTCTGACCTCTGACTCCTGGTGCTGCAGGTCACGTGTTAAACATGCTCCACGATGAAGCCAAGCAGTGCGCCAGCATTAATGGTGACATCTGGAACCCCTACATGATGGGGTCCACTCTGCCCGGCCTGAACCAGCTGCATCCCTGGTCACCATGCAGTGCACTGATGATCACCTCCTTCCTGGACAATGGCCACGGTGAGAGCAGAGCATAGCCACAACCACACGACAGGTAATTGGCCAACAGTGAAGTGGGAATGGTATTTGACCCTTGATCTCTGACCCCTAGGGAACTGTCTTTTGGACAAGCCACAGAAGGCTGAACCACTGCCAAAGACTTTGCCGGGCTTAGAGTACAGCGCGGATCAACAGTGCCGCCTGACATTCGGGGAGGAGTCCCAGCACTGCCCAGATACGAGCACGACCTGTGCGGCTCTGTGGTGTACTGTCACCACCACAGGAGGACTGCTGGTCTGCCAGACCAAGAACTTCCCCTGGGCCAATGGCACCCCCTGTGGGAAGGACAGCTGGTGCTTAGCTGGCAGATGCCTGACTAAGAAGGAGGCTGCACAGTTCCAGGTGGGTCACAGTGGATAACAGGGAATTTACTTACATAGGGATTTTCACCTGGGGATTGTCACATGGGGACTATTACTAGGGGGCTGATACCAGGAGATTGTTACATGAATTTCGTTATCTAGATATTGTAAATTGGGGATTGTTACCAGGGGAACATTACTTAGGGGTTGTTACTTGGGGATAGTCACTAGGGCAGGGGTGTCAAACTCCAGTCCTGGAGGGCCGGAGCCCTGCACATTTTTGGGTTTACCCTTATTTAACACACCTGATTCAACTCCTCGCAGCTCCTTATGCTAATTACCACACTGCTCTTCAGATCAATTGTTTGTGGTGGATCAGGGAAAGAACTAAACTATAAAGGGTACTGGCCCTCCGGGACTGGAGTTTGACACGTGCACTAGGGGATCATCATTTGAGGATTGTCATATTGAGATTATCACTTGTGGGTCATTACTTGGGGGATTGTTACTTGGGAAATGTTACTGGGGATCATTACTCTAGGATTGTTGCTTGGGTACTGATTCCTGGCAGTAGAGTTTATCACACACTTTTGCCATGTGACTAACAGCGTGTGTCCCTTTTTCGGCAGGTTCCTGTGAACGGTGGCTGGGGCACTTGGGGCCGCTGGGGGGACTGCTCACGGACCTGTGGGGGAGGAGTGCAGTACTCCTTCAGGGACTGTGACAACCCTACTCCCAAGAATGGGGGCAAGTACTGCGAGGGCAAGAGGATCCAGTACCGTTCCTGCAACACAGAACCCTGCCCTGACACCAACGGTAAGAGGCCACAGCTGTGTGCAGGCAGTGATTCCCCAAGACCTCACAGATAATCAGTAGTATGTCTGGACCTCAGACACTGATGTCTAGATGCCATTAACTAAGTAAGAATTCTGAGTGGAATTAGAGGGGACTTCAGGTTAACAATTACTTGAGATGAGAGCCTCTGGGAAAACTGGCGACACAAATGAAGGGCTGAACATCCTTTTAAATGAGGACCCGTCACTGTGCCTGCAAACAACCTTGACTGGGCCAGCTTTGTAGCAAAGCCATTCAGAACTTCACATAGAACATTCTAGAAACATAAATCATGTAGTTTGCCAGGATTGGCTGCTACTTGGCCATACAGCACGTCTGTGAGCAAGAGACAGGGAAGAGTATGCCGTTCTTGCCTGCACTGGCTTGTGTTATGACTGGCAATTATGTGGTCACCCTTTATGGACCTTAAGCACAAGTTTTCTGACTTCCCACACATTCCCTTCCTTCTGTCTGCAGGTCTGTCTTTCCGTGAAGAGCAGTGCCTGGCCCACAACGACATCTCCTCCAGCATGACATTCGGGTCAAGCGACAGGGTAGAATGGGTCCCCAAGTATGCCGGGATCTCTCCCAAGGACCGCTGCAAGCTAGTTTGTCGGGCTAAGGGCACCGGCTATTTCTTCATCCTGAAGCCTAAGGTGGGACACTGAAACTTTACAGCACTGTTGGATTTTCCTGAATCTAGCCGATCATGCCTTTGCTTATGCATCAAAGTCACCAGCTTGTGACAGAGAATGCCTATCTGCTGCCCACAGGTGGCAGACGGAACTCCCTGCAGCCCTGACTCCACGTCTGTGTGCGTGCAAGGTCAGTGCGTGAAAGCCGGCTGCGACCGGGTCATCGGCTCGAGTCGCCGGTTCGACAAGTGCAGCGTATGCGGCGGGGATGGCTCTACCTGTAAGAAGGTATCGGGCTCACTCGAGCGTTCCAGGTGAGCGCCACGTGGATTTCACATGTTCTCCCGTGCTTGTTTTTGTGCGTATACACTGTATAATTTTTAGTTGTCTAGATGCAGGTTTTGAATGCTGTCCTGTCTCTCAGGCCTGGCTATCAGGATGTTGTGGTCATCCCTCCCGGAGCCACGCATGTGGACATCAAGCAGCGTGGTCACCACCAGGATTGCAGCTACCTGGCCCTGCGCCGTCAGGACGGCTCCTACCTACTCAACGGGGATTATAAGCTGACCACTCTGGAGACCGACATCTCCCTTCAAGGGGCACTGCTGCGCTATAGCGGCTCATCCGCTTCCCTGGAGCGTATCCGCAGCTTCGCCCCACTGCCGGAGCCAATCATTGTCGTGGTGCTGTCCGTGTGCGAATCACCCCGGCCACGGATCAAGTACACCTACTTCGCCCCCCGGCCAGCGGGCCGGAGGCCCTCGATTAATGCCATCCAGGAGGCAGGAAGTGCCGAGTGGGTGCTGCGCGACTGGGGCCAGTGCTCCCTGACATGCGGTGGGGGTGTTCAGCACCGTGACGTGGATTGCCTAGACTCCCAGGGCCTCCCCTCATCCGAGTGCCCAGAAGAGCTGCGCCCACCCGTGTCTCGTCCCTGTGCCCCCCACCCCTGCCCCATCTGGCAGCCAGGGTTGTGGTCTCCATGTTCCAAGACCTGCGGGCAGGGTTTCCGTAAACGTACGCTGCGTTGCGTGTCTCACAGTGGGCGGCACCTCCCCAACGAGAAATGTGACCCCAAAGACCGTCCCAGACCCCTGCTGGACCTGTGTATCCAAAGACCCTGCTAGGGGGCGGGGGCCAGAGGGGTCTCCTGTTAGCCCTTATGGCATGAGACTTAATTCGTACAAAAAGAAAATTGGACTTCCAGAAAGAAAAAAAAAAAATGACCCTCGACCGTGAACTTTCAGTCTAAGCCTAAAGGAAGATCGAGCCCTCGAGGAGAATGTTTACATTTGAAACAGTGTTTGAATTACCATCAGTCTGTTCACGAGACACACCAACACCACTGAAAGGCTGTGGCCACTGGTGGCGGAGCTCAGAAGTAGCCACAGAGCCTGGTGGTGATGGTGGTGGGAGTGGACCCTCCTAGCCTAAAGGAGAGATGGACACATCGCTGCTCAAGCATGCTGCTTTAGATATTGACATTTGTCCATTTACATGTGTGTGTTTCTACTCTGTTCAAGCTGGACTGGACAGAATTAATTTTAGTATTTAGTTATAAGTATGTAGGTTGAGGTTTTCTGGAAGAACTTGTGCCCTGGAGGGGATGAAGCTATCCGGGCCCACAATGACATCACTCCCTCCCCTGCCTGGTGCTTTACCTCCATTATGCAGTCAGGTCTCACCCAGAGGATCCAACCGTCCTGCATTCCTGCTCAACCCAAACACACAGCTATCCAGACTGTCTTTGTATTCAAGTTACTAGGGAACACACCGCTACATATTTTCAATCCATTAGTACTTTTTAATTCCATTTGAATCCATTTAGTCACTGCATTCAGGGGTCACAGGGAGGGAAGCTGGGTTTTCTTGTTAAGGAAAATACTTGTATGTGCGTTTGTGTGTGTGTGAGATTACTCATTTTTGTTTGAGTGGTTGGTCTGTTCATCTGTTATGTCTGTCTGGACAGTCGTCCATTTATGTTGTTCATGTCATATTGCTCAGCTAATCCACATCTCCAGTCCCACAACTGCAAACCTACAGGACACACTGGTCCTGATACCGACTCGACTGTAAGAAACATGGCCAATGTGTGTGTGTGTGTGTGTACAGTGCTTAGTATGTGTGGATAAGGTCTGTCAAGTAACTTTTTCTCTTAATACTTCATAAGTAAATTTCTCTTACCTTCTGAGAAGGATTTTTTTTACAGAATATCTAAACTCTATTTATTTTTGTAGAGTCCGGAAAATATAATCATAATTTTTTTGGCTATTTGATAATTATTGTTACTTTCATTAAAATAACAGAACGTAGAATGTATAGAGTATTTATACAGTATTATATAAATATATATATATATATATGATTCTAGGTTTATGAATAAACTATCACAGTGACCTGCTAACTGTGTTATCTGGTGTTTCATTTCATGTCAGTTTGTCCACTCATGATGCTCTTTCCATACTCTGCAATCAAAACCTCAGCTGTGCCTTCTGAGTGGCCTGGCATCCCTGTCCCAGCTTCGCACACTCACTATTAGGAGGGTACAAATCACTCTGGCCCAATTAAAAGCACTGTTTCAGCAGCACGGAACAGGTAAGAGGGTTTATTAGCGATGGGACAGATACAAGACTTGGAAACCCGCTGTGGGTGGGATTATTGGGTGCTGTCAATGACGGATAGGATCTATCTCAGTTCACATTCACTGGTTTACATTGTATTAAAGCAGACAGTGACTGACAGGACAGTGATTCCTTCCCAGCATGGGGGTTGAGGTCTAATTTCTCCGATCGCTATTGGATACTGTTTCCACTCATACCATCATAAACATGTGCATTGGCTAGGCTTCCTCCAGCCATTCTGTTTATTAGACCAGCTGAGAACCTGACAGCCATTCGGTTAACTTTATCGGTATTGCATTACGGATACGTGGTCCTCACACAGTGAAGCTGGTTAGCAGCACGCTCCTGAATCGGGCCGTGACCCGTCTGAGATCCATTATCCTCCTGCGCCAAGCAGACAGACGGGGGTCCCTTAATTACAGTGTGCCTTTACGGCCTGGCGATCAGCTGAAGCCTCAGGCCGGGGGGGATAATACTCTTCCCATAATCCCCCTGAAGTCAAATGAGCTGAGAGACCAGCTGCAGGACTAAGCTGTGCAATGGAGGCGATCACGGCACCCAACAGTCATGATGCATGAAGCAAAAGCTGCTGGATTTTATTTTACAAGCTCCTGTCAAAGCGGCCCATGCAACACAAACACAAATTGTTGTCAGCAAACAGGAAGAGCACAGGGTATTATAAACAGCCTCTTAGTTGCTTTACTTTATGCCAGGCTGTGTGATGCTGTGGTGTTTTACTAGAAGAGATTCTCTAGTGAGCCAGTGGGCTACCTAGGAACAAAACAATCTCCTGGGCTTCAGCCTGTCACATCTCCCAAAGCGATGATGTAATGGTGTGGCACAGAAACGGCAATAAAAGCCAAAGTGAAGAGGTCAAGTCTGCAAATGTCTTTCGCAGCTGGGCGACAGTGAAAAGAGCTGGTGGTGAACTCCTTAAACAAAAGGCAAGACCAGGAAAAAATGGCATTATGCTGTTTGCTTTCAGCAAAAGGCATTTAGCTTAATGGTTATATCTGCATTTTCTTTGGCCTGGAAGCCACCCGAATGGAAAAGAGCTTGGCTCATTGACTAAGAAGGTTGATGCACAATTAGGACACTGTAAAGTGAGCTGGAAATGGCATGACCCAAACAGCTGAAATGAGTCAGCATTCTTTCCTGTTGAGCTAGATTAGCCTGGAATGCATAGTTACTCCATTTATCTAACCATACTCACCAGTAGGTGTTGCTTGTAAACATTCAATGGGAGGAGGGGTATCATTACATATCACTCAGCAAATGACATGCAGGTTTAACATAACACGACCCAATAAAATAACCAATTGGAATTGGGGTTCAAACAGTCATTAATAGACAGTATGAGCCAGGAAGTGAGCCAGCAAGACTGTATTGGACCCACCCCATCTGGCAAACTTCCTCTTTAGCACGTTCTGCTCAATCAGCACCAGGACCACCAGGCACCTTAACAGCATTTTTCTCAAGGCCATAAACCTTCTCAACAATCTTGCATAAACCCTACAACAGACTATGCTCCTGTGTGCTCTGTGCATTTGCCGAATAAAGTGATTCCGATAAAACAGCCATACGGAGCACGAGCAAGAAATGGTCAACATATTGTTACGTTATTTAGCGAGCAGACATTTTTATACAAAGCAAAATACAGTCGAGAAGGCACGATCAGATGGCCCCTGAAGAAATTGGGCTCAAGGACCCAACAGTGAAATCACTCTGCTAGCCATCTGAACCAATTCCATTGCAACCACACGTACAGCAACCTACTGAGTCAGACACAATTCTTCCACGACGAAGACCATGGTTGGACCAAACTTCAAAAACACATTGACTTGGAAGTGCCAAGAAAATAAATATATAACTATCTGGAAGATGTGTGTTTTTTGTTTGTGTGTGTGTGTGTGTGTTAGGCTGAAATTCAACATATTCACTCAGTGATCTTTTGCCTCTCTCTTCTCCCCTCACCGAGAAATTCGTGCCATATTTGTACCAAGGAGGCTAAAAATAGAGGTACAAAAACAACATCAGCTACACGATAATTTGGAGCGCACAATGGATCTAACGGTGGTAAACACCGTAATGGACAAGTTTTGTAAGAGGGAGTACCGGGGGAGGTTTGTCCTAAGCCGGACAATGATGTCTATTTGAACCCACAGTCGTGACATTGAAGAGGATGGTATAAGACACGTTTTTTTTCTGAAATAGCTGGCGCACACATGCACCTCCCCGCAATGGACAGGGTAATCCGAGAAAATAGCGGCCGGGGGAGGAGGATACTTACTGATCGTCAGAGAAAGCGGCGTGAAAGACAACAAAGGGGTAGGAAGAGAGGAGCACCTTTCGGAGAGCACAGCACGCAGCCCGGACAGACGGAGCCGCAATTTCAGGGCATGCGAAGCCAGTCTCTGCGCCGTTACAATCTGCGCCCGTAAAACTTTCACGGAGGTTTTAAGAAGTTCTATCCACTTCAGTTGATGCGAATGGTTTATACTAAATCGCCGCCGACACACAGCACTGAAGACTTGAACAAAACTCAAAAGCAGGGTATAATAGAAAAATGGGAAGCAGCCGACGGATCCATGCGGTGAGACCCGGGTCATGGGGCGCACACAGCTGCTGGACCTTCTTCAGGGACGCCTTGCTGGTTTCTCTTTTGGCTGGTAAGGAAATTTTTATCGGTTAAAAGCGCAGGTACCTAAATTATCCTCAATGTCTATGTGAATGTGGGCATTTTTACGCTTCTATTAATGTGATCAATGCGACTCTCACTGCCGGTGCCAGATGAATAGATGTAAGTTGATAAAAACCTGTCCGCTCTTCAGCGAAACGCTATAGTAAATATTCAAGCTGTATTCCACCCCTAGCTGTTCATATTCATAACCATACCTCCAATAAGGCCATTTCTTAAATCGTTCCCTTTGCGATGCTACACGCGGACTTTGATGTTTTAAAAACGTATAATTATATAAAGACCTATAATTTCCCTTATTGATTTACAGCGGCTGGAAAACTATTGCTATGAATTTAGGCTGCATTCTGCATGGTCAAGAGGAAAGTTAATGTGGATTATTTATTCACCATTCCACTTCATACATAATTTATTCAGAGATTATACGAAAACACACAACGTGCATTATTTAAATATTGTCTTGAAGGAAGTGGTATATTTGATTAATAAGTCAGTTTCGCCGATGCCCCAATATGTGAAACTTTTTTTTTTTTTTTGGAGGGGGGTATTTTTAGACTTATTCGCCACGGGTAGGAAAGTGTCTCGGTGCTAACTTTCTTAAGCGCCTTTGTCGCCGAGCTCACAGCTACAAGAACCGGAGGTGAGAGGGCAATCCGCATGCCTGGTGGGTAGGACCACCCAGAAAGAGGCTGGGGAGAGGGGGGAGTAGAGACATCAAAAGCTCACGCACAAACAGGAAACCCGGCGCCTTGGGGCACCAGCGACTCCGGCTTGTCATTACTGTTGCGGGAGCAGCTCAAATCATAAACCATAATCCTCCACCCCCATATCCCGAGAAGGACGGCGTGTGATCTGTTAGGACTGGTCCGCATGCTATACACTGGGCCATGTGTCTGAGTGTGAGTTAGTTGTAGGGATTTTCAGAAATTTGCCGTCTGTAGTATTTGATATTGCTCAACCACTAATCGCGGTGTGTGTGTGTGTTGAAGAAAAGCAAGACAATGTCTGGAATGAGAGGCGCAGTTATCTTGCCTCGGTTGCCTTGTGCCGTATCCGAACACGATGCTCCCCCCCCCACCACCACTGCCCCGCTGGTCTGCTCACACCGCACTTACACTGATCTTGACCTGGTCCGCCTCTCCAAACAGGCCAGGGCACGGTTAAGCGATGACGCTAGTCAAACGCACTGGACTCGAGGGTCAAACGTGCTCAGGCAGTGTACAGCTCGGCTACTGTGAAAACGTCTTAAGCAAACCGCTTCATCTGACACAGTCATTTTGAGCTGAACAGCGAAGGGGCATGGGTGGAGCAAGCTTGCATGAGATGTATTTCGCACAGCTGTCAGGGAACACTGGAACACTGAGGACACTGTGTTTGTAACTGCAGTACATTAGCTGTTTTCAGATAACGGGGCTGCACTCTTGAGAATGGCTTTTTGTCCAGTCAGAGACCAGCTAGCATACATGGATAACGGAGCCCACTTCGGGTGACCATGGGATATGTGAATCACATGCCATTCTATTAATTCCATTATCAGCCAGAGAATATATTTCTACTCAAGCTACAGATGAATTGTATGCAAGATAGAGATGGAAATCATGAGTGTCTTTAAATACCATTCATTGATCCAACAGAGCAAACCAGTGCAGTTATGGAAGGTTAAGTCTCCATGTCCCCTGCCTTGTGTCCTCTCCTCAAAATGCTCCCCTAACAATTTTATCTCTGTTTATATGCATGCTGTGGTAATCTTTAGTACCAGTAGGAGTGAAGATGGTTTTCCAAAAGAGCAAACTTTTCCAAGGCCTGATTAGCTTGCTTTTTATCCCCTCCTACATGCAATCCCGCTGCTCTCGATGGGATAAATATAACCTACAAATAAAAACAGACAACAGAAAGGCTTTTCACATTTTCACGGCATCTGTCTCCATGGCATCCGTGCAAAATGCAGACGTCTGGCATTTTCCACAACCACAGCCAACCGGGTGCATTCGGCATCACTGTAGTACAGCAGTAACAAGGTCTGTTGTAAATAATTTGCATTTTCGACATCTGAGGACTCAGCACCAGCTCCTGGGCTGCCGTGCGTAACCCCTTCCCCTGCTCTAGTCAGCCCAATTACAGATTAACAATGTAGTTTACTTCCACTCATGTGGTTCTCCTGTCACCAAATTACAAAGGGGCATTTCTCCAAACTGATGCAAAGCTGTAATCTTCGGATCTCACCCGTAATAAAACATAAAAACCTAAAAACAGATCTCTTGTGCAGAATAATTTGGCTGACTGTCTGAAGCAACTATGGTAAACTGAATTAGTCTCGGACATACGGGAATTATGTATGTGATTTGTGATGAGAAACATAGAGTTCGTTTTTAAACTTATGCCAAATATTCCAGTTTGGGGGCAGTATATACGCTTAGCTCAGTGGGACTGGACAGTGAATCTGGGATCAGATGGCCACCAGTTTAAATCCTGTGGTCAGTCAAGTCATGTCACCACTGGGCCCTTGAGCCAGACCCTTATCCTCCAAATGCTCCAGGGACTGGCTGATCCTGCTTTGTCAAAATGTACTCTGTTTTTGGTAAAAGAAAAGAAAAATAATGTCTGCTAAATTAAAAATGTAATGCTCCATGTAGAAACTGTGCTGTTTGCTGCTCAGTAACATCCTAATGGATAAAATGAGGTGCACTGCTATCACTGTGTGACATTTAATCGGACATCTGATTGGGTTTGGCAGGACATGGTGCTGCCCATTGTGACGGCTGCCTGGAGTACTGCTGCGATGGGACCCCTCCCTTCTGCTGCTCGTACTACGCATACGTGGGCGACGTCCTCTCGTGAGTGTCTCCCCTGCCCTCTCCTAGGTGCTGCCTGCAGTGCTTAGGAGGCTCTTTGTCCTTTCTGATTTAAGTGGAAACAGCAGGTAGGATCAGACAAACAAAGGGCTTTTGTTTATTAGGAAAGTTCGGAACCCAGCGCCACTCTAGGGGACTCCCAACACAGTCACCTCCCAGAATCCACCCAGCTGACCCTCTCAGAAAAGAAAAAGAATTAAAGCTTTTTTTTAATTATTTGCTCAAGTACATTGCAGTGTGTTTTTGTTCCTCCATTTATCACTTCTTATGCTCCTTAAGGCACCCACATATAGAGGTGTGAGTGAAGCTTGGAATCTGAGCACACCATTGGCCATTAATGCAGCAGCCCTGGGGCATTTTGGTGGGGGAGGGCTAAAGACCTTGCTGAAGGGCCTAACAGAGACGTGGGTACTCTGCCAAGCAGAGGATTAAAACCGGTGATTTTCCGATCCCAGGCAGAGGCCTGACCCGCTGAGCCACATGCCACCTCCCAAAACCCAGAGCAGCGATCACTCCAAGTGGGACTGGCTGTGTTTTACTATATGAGAGATTTATAGGTAGAAAGGCACATTTTTATAATGTGACAGTTCTCCCATATTTAGTCCTGTTCTGTTACTTTCCTTCCCACCAAAGGGCCCATTTTGAAGAATGGAAAAAATATTTCGAAAGCATATACACTGCAAAGCAGTGTTCCAGTGATATAAATTTTTTAAATTGTTATCACTGGGTTAAATCAGGCAGTGACTGACAGACAAAAACAAATACCTTCTGCTTGTGTGTTATTCTGCCCATCTAAAACATATGGAAAAACTTACAGATATACCCAGGCTTTTTAATTTCTTATAGAAGAACATAATCTATAGCCCTCAAAGACTGGTAACCCGGCCATAATTAGCCTGCCTTTCAGTTAGAATTAAATTCAGGACAGATCTTTACTTCTTGGTGTGACCTGGGTAACACTAGATAAATGATCTCCTTTCTTCTGTTCTTGTACTTCATACTTTGTTTCACTTGGGGTCTGATCAGAGCCACCTTAGCCCGAAAATGTACTCAAATTTCCCCGCCTAGCTGCCCATGCTGTTATAGGAGTTCCACTGTCCCCTTTTTTAAAATTTCACAAACATATCTCTTCCGCGTTTACCCGTCGTTTCAACTGTTTCGAGGTCTGACTCCCAGAATCACAAATATTTAGTCGGCCGCGAGCCGGTGCCACGCTACGCTGGTCGTTTACTCAGGTGGCCGCACCCTCGCCGTCCTCCGAGAGTGACTGTCCTCTGATGGGGAGCATCCGGACTACAGCAGAGCATCTGCCGTGTTTAGAGGATGCCTTGTTGACTCAGCTGTTCCTTGTCCCTGCAGACAGATACACCCACCAGATCTGACCTCAGTTTCAGAGCAAGGGCCTCCACAACATCCATTCCTTTTTATTAGCTGTTCTACAACATCAACTTGTATTGCTTAATCCATTCTCAGTTCCTTATTAAAACAATTCTGCCTCATTATATCTATGAGAATGACTCTCCCAGTTTTTTTAGATGAGGCTGGAGAAGGCTGGATGTTTGACTGTAACAGTGTATTAGTATTTTTTTATTTATTAAAGGCAAATTTATTTCTGTTTAAGGTCAACAGAAACAACTGCAGTCCACAGCACAAAGGGAATCAACACAGTCTCACAAGCATGTAATAACATAGCTAATAACATGGCCCTTGCACTTGCCATGGAGAGGTAGCTTTAGTCTTGCTTTGTGCTGTTAGTTTCTCAAGAGGCAAAACCCTCGTGAGCAATCAAGTGTGTGGTTACAATATTTTGAACACAAATCTATTCCCCTATCCGTTTCACTAAAGAGTTTCTTTTTTTCCCTCTCATACAGGGGCACGGCCATTTCGGGGATAGTGTTTGGTGTGGTGTTCCTAATGGGTGCGGTGGCGGCTATCTTCCTTTGCCTGTGTATGTGCGTGAAGAACGGACGTAACTCGCGCGTGGGGGTCTTCAGAGCTTGTCACGTCAACACTATTGCGCAGGGATACCGAGGTATTACTTCTCGTCCATTACCCTGCTGCACCGGGCAGCACCACTAGGCTGTGCTGATCTGCGACTAAGTAGGTGAAAAAGCAGTAGTTTCAAAAGATATATTCTTCATTATAACACACAAAAATGTACGCTATGAAACCTACCTGGCCAAACCGGGTGTGCCGATTAAAAATCTGCTTATTGTATCACTGGATATATTTTTTGTAAAGCACTACTGGAGTACACCATCAACTTTAAACAAAGTGGAATTAAGTTGTTGATCATTGTAATGGTGCATATATAATGGAGGTTTGACTGGTGCTTTAGCCAAGGACCCCGCATATTGAATGAACTTTTTAATTCTTGAGTAGAACTTCTCAGACTCGGTACAAGGTCTGTAGGTTCTGCTTATGGTTGGCATTAGTGGAGGTTTTGAAACGTCTGCTCAACCACTAATACCTATTCCAAACCCGAGGATCATTATCTTCCAAAGATATATAGTTGAATGTGACCATTCTCTTTTTGAAATTCTAATCCACCATGAAATTGCAGAACACAATGTGGCATCAAGCTATGACAAACCTCTTTTGCTATCGCTCATTCTTTTTCCTTGTCTTCCTCCATCTCCTCTCCCTACCACCAGGTCCTCCTCCTCCTTACAGCTACGACTATGAGATGAATCCCCACCACATTCTACCCCCACCTTACACCCCAACCCCTCCCAGAACCCACCCTCCTCCACCTCCTTACCCCGGCTACTCCAGCAAGTAGCATTGCCCCCGAGCATGCTGGGATGCTGCCCCACTGGAAGGAACGTACCCTCAGCAACCAGGATGATACAGCTCTGGCGCCGATTTCTCTCTGATCTCTGTACATCCTTGAGGACTGATATTTGTACAGGCACAATGTTGGGCACCCCTGTGGGTTTGCTGGTGGTTGGCATGCCGTTCCATCGCCATGACAATGGACTTTCCCTTAAGCCAAATGCTGGGAAAAGGAGAAGCTGGTGGTCGCATGGACATCCAGACACCATGTTCATCAGTTTGTCTGTGACTCTCCTATCCAGTAAGATCATCGCAACACACCTGAAGAGCTCCACTTGCCTGGAGGAGGATAAACAGGCTGATCTGTGGTAGCGACTTTCATCACATGCTTGCAGTGACTCTGCACTTTCCCAGAATTGTGGGAGAACGTTTTAGTTTTCCCAGCCCTATCACGGATTGACAGAGGGTTGGCTCTACAGGTTCAGACTACAGGAAATAGCAGATGTTGGTAGAACATATTTTATTGCTTATTCAGTTTTGTACATTTTTTATCTCTGTCTTTGCAGAGGCGTGCCAAGGTACAAAGTGTATCTGTGTGCAGAATATTTTGTGCCATCTCCGTGAAAATGTTCTATCACTCAAAATTCTTTTATTATTGTGTTCGTTGAGTGTTTGTAGTATGTTCTGTATGTTGAATAAACTGGATATGAAAAACGGTGTAGCTGAGGCAGAAGTCTATATGTGGTACAACGGCACATGTGGTGCCTAATTAAATCACTCTCGCATGAACGCACGACAGCGCAAGAAATGAATATCCATGTACGTTGTTGACGTCACGTGACAATATTTTGCGTAAAGTGCGCAAAAAGTCGCACTTTACGAACAAAGGACCCGTGCGCTTTCCACTAGGTGGCAGTAATTTCCCACATTAACCCCCAAAACAAAAATAAACGTATTTCCCCTTATTGTTCCGTACTACAGCGTAAAAATGGTTAATCGTTTTTCCTCATGTCTGAATTGAAAACATAGGCCTACACAACAATGGTTTTTATGTAAATGTCATCGGTACGTGTTGTTAAAAACGTGCCACTTTCATCCAGTTCTACCACAGTCTGAGCACTTAAACGATTCGTGCATAAAGGCCGATTTATACTTACTTCTGTCTAGAATCTACGCCGTAGGTAGCCGCGAACCCTACAGGCTGATTTTGGACGCACGATTAGGCGAGAGACCTTAACTGGATCTAATTCAATTTATATACGACGAGCCCAATTTCATATTTCTTGAGGACAAACTGTGAATGTATTCTCATTGTCATTATAGCCATCGCTAAATCAATAAAGGCAGGCATAATTTTATCCTAGTGATGTAAATATACCAGATTTCGGTTTAATTACAACATGAGATGGATATTAAAGCCACCCCCCTTTCCCCTCCACCCCTCCAGGATCCCGTTGCACCCTCCCCTCAGATCTATTCTTCTGCTGTCCGGTCAGGTGACTGGCGTTTGAGCAGCTTGCACAGGCTCCAGCCCCGCTCTCTATCACACGTCCCGGGCGCCGAGAAGCGGACAGGCGTTCACTATACGGCGGATATTTCACGCAGTAAAAAAAACGAAAAACCACAGAAACTCTAAATTTAGACAAGGAGGCGATCCGGGAATACGACATGGGGGACCGTGCGGTTTTCTTGTTGCTGATGATGATGGTGGCCACCTCGGCACTTGCTGTTGAGGTAGGAAAACGGTGGGAAAACAGGCGTCTGCTGCGGTGCGCGGATCTGGGTGACCCGTGCTGTTTTCCTCTTCTTTTCCGCTGCCATTTCATGAGTTTTCTTAGCTATTCCAAACCCGAGGATCATTATCTACCAAAGATCAGAAATCAAACATAATCAGACCCCGCATAAGCGGACGCCAGGGCTTTGGATATACTTATTTCTGGTACTCTTACACCCTGTCAATGCGACATCGCTCCTGTATATATAGTTGTATTTGATTTTCTTTTGTTGCTCTTTCATCCTTCTGAATATGTGCGACTGCTTGTATATGTCTGCAGATCAAAAACGATTATGAAAAGAATGAGCCCGAATTGGTGCCGAATTAGCCAGCTGGCATTTTTGTTAAAGCGTTATTAGCTAGTAACTAAACGCCTAACTATTGATGATCGTGAAAAAGAAAAACATTTTCCTTTGACTTGGGGTGGGAGCGCACGTCATTGTGCGCTTGGGTTAGCGTTGTAGAAACGTTGCAAAATGGTTAAACCGTTTTTTCGTTTGGGGAAAAAAAGATATATAAAAATATATGCTGCTAGGGACTGCTAGAGCATGACGTTAGGAGAATTGCTGATATGGGTTTTTCCACGAAGAGTATACGCGTTTTCTACAACAGAAGGACTGTGGGTTGCACTGTAGGTTGAAGCAACAACAAACACTGTCATATTTAATCCTAATACCCTGATGCGCTGTAAACCCTCTTAAGTACCGGAGGAAGGGATCGCCTAGATTTACTGGGAAATGTACCGGTTTCCCCCATTTTATACAGATCATTGTAGCTGTTGTTCATGTAGGTGGTGGTTTGGGTGAGGACTGCATACGAATAATTTAACGCATAACAAGAACATCCCCCTGGCCATTCCTGCGTGCCTTTTCCCCCTGTTAAATCTGCATGGCGTGGATGCCATTCCGGGAAACGCGTGCTTTTGTGGCGCTTGTGGTAACATGTAACCTTTTTGTATCGGGGAATTATTTGGTTGGAGCATAAGATGGATACATCGGTGCAGTCAGACGAGGGGGGGGGACGCCAGGGCTGTTAAACCCCTTTAAAGGCGTTTAGGAGAGATGTATTGGGGCAGAAGTTAAGATGGCGGCGTTGCACTGCAGCATTCCGGTCGGAGACGGCGATGTCACGGAGGGCTTCTTCGCCACTTTCGCCGATCCCTCAAACTAACCCCCATCCTTTTTTATAGGGGTGGGGGGATGAACAGGGACGCTTTATTTGCTGATGTGGCGCCTCGGCTCTGTAATTAAGGTTGTGTGATCTCTGGACTTGCGGACAATCCGCTTGCACCTCCTATGGATTGCGGTTTGCTGGCATCTCCAGCCCTGCCTCTCAAAATCCACATTCATTTTCGGTAGATGTTTGCAGTTTTCCCCCAAAAAAGTGCTATGTAAGCAAAGGGTAATTTCCTTTTTTGTATAATCTGGGTGGGGGGGGGGTGTTGGGCTTTAAATCAGTTTGGCCCTTTGACATTTTACTGCACTGCTCCAGCTTACCAGAGGGGAAAAAAACTGGCTGTTTACCAAATTTAAAGAACAGCTTGACACCACCAAGACGATCTTATGTAGTCGCCTCTTTTTTCCCATTCAGATTTGTGTGTTCTCCTACAAGGGCAATCCATGCAAGAACAGCATATCTTGTGACATTTGCCCAAATAAAGTGCTCCTTCGTTGGCAGGGGTACAACCGGCCGATTTTGTTTTTGGTTTAATGCGCATACAAATACTCCCTTTGTCTCCCGCTATCTCTAAAAAGGTCAGTTTGCCTTTGGAATGAATTTGGCAAGGATTTGTAGCCCATATCTGATGAAAGGTGGTGGGGGAAAAATGTATTTAAACCACTTTGGGGGGGAAAAAGCCATGGCTGGCATTTGCCATTACAACGCACATCTGGGTGAGGCTCGTCGGATCGGCATGGTAGCAAATACTGCCGATTATTTTCATCGGTGGAGTGATTGCGGCCCCATTATCCCACTCCCATGGCAACCCTTCAGCAAGCCCCCTCTCGGCACCTGTTGTTCAGTTTAACCATTCTGCTCTCCCTGCCCTGTCTGCCAATGTTTTTTCAAGATCCATTCCTGTTTAACCTATTGTTCAGAGCAATACTCCAGTTTGCCAACGTGTTATACAGATACATCTGCATTATACCATAGCAGGGATGCCTACTCTGTTCAACTGGCTGATGTGAAATTTCCAATTTGAGATAAGCTGGCACATACATTTACATATGTGACAGTTTTATTACTTTGTACATTATCTGTCGGGTTTGCAAACCACCTTAACGCTTTTGATTGAGCTAATTTTAGGTTTATAATAGAATATGTATTTGATCACATATTACAGTCACTCAAGGAATCTTACGGCAATGTTGATACTAGGGTTGACACACAAAGGTCTTCATTTCTGAGATGTTTGTGCCAAATGTGATTTATTTCAGGGGGACATGGTAAATGGGGAGGGGGGAATTTGTGTCCCACCAGCACCCCTGTGTATCCCAGATTGTTGCAGCAACGCTGATACTAAAATTAGAGGTCTGTCCAAGAGAGCAAGGCGGGGCTATGGAGATATTCCTGTCTCCCACTCTGATCAGTCCTGCTTTTATTTCACGCTTTCTGGAAGAAGGCCGCAGCATGCTTTTGGAGAAGAAAATGGCCCCCTGCCGTTTCATCTCTGCCTCTCCAGTCCTGCAGATGTTGAGGAACGGGCATCTGTAAGGCCGAGTGAAAGCCGTCAGCCTGATTTATTGGGCCGGAGACCTGATTCTGCAGGAAGGGCCTCTCGCGCGCCATGAGCGTAAGATGTATTTTTGTGGGGGTCATTCTAAACCCGTAACGTGAGTGTCCTGGCAATGCCACGTTTTATTTCGCTCGGCAGCATTGCTGCTAATCTTCTGTACCTTGTGTGACCCAAAGCAACCTGTGGGCTTTAGATATGTCATTTCATGCATTTAGGTTGCTTTAAAAAACACACACACACTTTTTGACTATTTGTGAAGATATATATTTTTTGAAGCAATCCAGATTAAGGACATGGTACACCAGCACGAGCCTCAGCAAGATTCAATAAATAAGATACTCCTTTTTAAAACCATTTAAGAAACACGAATTCAAATATTGTTCAATTTAGGCCCCTGTGAACAAAGGATTGTTTCCATTTGAATGTATCCCTCAAAGTACAGAGTGCCCATATATCCACAAAACATGGCACCCCGATTTCCTGTTGTTGATTCGACTTTAACTGCCACAGCCAATCGAAGAGAAACGCATCCGTGCAGTAAGGTAATACACACAAACACTGTGGTTAAACGGAGAAAAGAGCAAGGCACTGAGCCAGAACACTCCTACTACACACAAGAGAAAAGTATAGTTTTGCATTTTTTGTGGATTTGGGCATTTTTATGCCCTGCCCATCATTTTTACAGTGGCCTTTATCTCGCATCTCACGAGTGCATCTCCACTAATTGGCCTTAAATTAAGAGATGTTTGAGCCATAATGAAAACTGGCACATCTGTCCTCGGGACTGGTGCCGCATTACGAAAAGTCTGTGTGTTTGAACTGGTTTCATTTTTGTGTGAGACACTGAGGAGGACTTGTTGTGGTGAATTTCCTGCCGTGATGTGTCTTTGTGCCATTGATGGCAGTAGGTCCTAAGTATGCCCCCATCCCCCGGGGGTTGATTACCCTGTAATACTGAAGTCAAAAGTAAGTTCAGTGCTTTTGGATTTGTGGTCGCACAGTCTAAATAACATATATAAATTAGAATATAATTCATTGTCCTGATGTTTTGCATGCTGTTTACTAAAGGGCTGTCACCATCCAAAATTTCTTTTCTTTGAAAATGTAGATAATTGAGCTATTATAGAACTGGAGGGTGGCACAATGAGTTGTTTATTTAGGATCGCTGGTTGACGTTGTGACGTCTCCAATGATGCAGTCGTGAAAGTCTACCACAAGTCAGGACCTCCTGGTCCAGACCCACAGATGCATGCACGCAGAAGGAATGGGGGTGGTTGTTTGGCGTTGCCACGGTGACGTGGAGGGAGGATGAGGAAGAGACAGTGGCAACATATGGTGGGGAACAGAAAGCACAGCTCCTATTGGCTGGTGCTCTGCAGCGAAGCAGATGCTGACTGTGAGGGGGGTTTGGTCAGGCTGCTGAGGGGAGGGGTCTTTCTGGGGGTCAAAACAAGGTCAAGCCAGCAGTTGTCTCTGAGCCTCAGGACAGTGGTCAAACCTCTGGGAGATCAGCTGCTGCTGTTTGGAAAATATTCAAACTGCATTTTTTCTCAATGCTTCCTATACCATAATGTTGTTAAAACTGGGAATTTGTGAGTCATATGAAGGCATCTGCTCAGGTGATTAAGGGCTATGAACACAACACTCCGTTTCACCCGCTAATTCCTCTTCGGCATTGCCTGGCACTGTTAAAATGCCATTACATCACATCGAAGTCATGTTCCGCAAACCTAAATACGTGCTGGTATTAAAACATTCATGCCCCTTTTATTTGTGTAAATCGAGTTTCCCGCGGGTATTAAAATTAAGGAAGCCCTGCAGATGGTGGTAAGATCACAGTTAGGGATCGACTGTCATGCCCTTGAGGGAGGGAGGGAGTTTTCATCATGACAGTTAATTTTTGCAGTAGCTTTCTAGCAAGTTTGGACTGGCTGTGGAGTGAGGGCCCAACTCTCTGTGCATGAGTATCACTTAGTATTTATTAACACTCTTCCCAGGCAGATTTATACAATGAATTATCAGGAAGGAAATTCTGACTGTCCCTCACCGGCTCCCTACATCACTTTTCTACCAAAATTCAATGCAGTTTCCCTTTCCTCTTAAAATCCAGTAATGCATTTGCCCCTGGATCTGTCTGGCTGCCCCGCACCCAGCGAACTCTGCCTTTTTCCCAGCATAGGGATGGCATTGGACAGGATTGGATTGCCTAAGCGATCCATTGTTTCAAGCACCAAAGTGTCAAAATTCCCTACCTAAAACAATATATAGGCCGTGGGAGCTCCTTGCTCTGGAGAGGAATGGACCCACTAATTTAATAGCACTTTATTTTGTACAGTATATATTTTTATGACAACATCCACCCATCCAGTCAAGTAGTTTATAATTATAACTATAGTTCTGTCATCCTTGGTTCCTCTCTGCCTGGCGGGACATGGCCGGCACTGAAGTGTGAGCATCTCATTTGTGGCTCCATCAACCCCCCTTTTCTTTTACTTAAAAACAACCTGGCATAGAGCGAGCCTCCCGCACTTGACGAGCTGAGAGGACCTGGGAAGATCCATTTTAGATTCTCCAGGGGTGGGGACAAGACTCCATCAGGGCTGGCTCTAGTGCGCTGGCTGGCTTATACCCTCCCATTTCCAAGTGAGTGAAGCTGTAACTTCTTTTATGTTCAAGGCAGGAGACCCAAGCTGGGGAGCTGACCTGAAGTTGCTTGCGGCTATAAATCTCAAGCACCAGGACTAGCTTGTTTGAGTTCCTTTTCTGGAATTTTAATGGCCTGATGGAATCCTGTCCCCCCCCCCCCCAGATGGATCCAAAATGGATCTTCCCTTTTCTGGATGTTAGGGGCCATATAGCAAGTGCATGTCAGTTGGTTGGTTGTATTTAATTGAATGTATTTTTTGGCATTTTATTTAGAGTTGTTCCCTTAGTGAAACCATGGCGCTGAAATTCCCCTGTAGTTCGAAAGCCCCCTCTGACCCGAATCTTTCCTTTCGTCTGATCAGTTCATCAGCGTTTTCTTTTTTTAGCCCGCGTCTCACTTCTCTTCCCAGCAATCGTTAAAAATGCTCGTTCTCCGGGTCCCGTCCGTCGCGGTCGGAAACCACGGTCACTGCCTGGTCCACCTTGCCGTAATTAATTATTAATACTTAGATGTTTTTTTATATTTTAATGATGAGAGGGCGGGGCTGGCCTGCCGATACGCCCTGCGGAGCCCTTTCGGCTGACGGCTCTCATCCCCTGCGTCACTCCTCAGCTCCTCCTGAGGAAATCGCTTCTATTTGCTCGTCCCTCTCTCCTTCCCTACTTACACATTTGTCACTTCCCGTTTGTGTCCCTGCGAATTTTTCTGTTTTGCATAAACCTTCCATATCTGCCGAATTCAGTCACCGTCGTGCAGAACGGAACCCAAGAACAGAGGGGTGTTTTTTTTTCCTCCCCCAGACAGTAACCCATTGCATTCCTGTAGAGGACAGTTTTACTCAGTCAGGACAAGGTCACGGGGGAGGGCCCAGCCACCGGGAGATCAGAGAGAGGCTGTCTCAAATGCAAGGTTGTCTGCCTGCAGCTTTGCCTGCTTCTCTGTTCCTAGCGTTTTGTACATATAACGGTTACATTTTTAAGGTTTTTGCGATCCGAGCGAGGAGACCTTGCTATAATTGTTGACCAGAAAAGGGCAACCTGATATACAGTGCGTGCGTGTATGTGTATATATATATATATATATATATATATATATATAGCAGCAAAGCGGCCATGGGCCTCGCCCTCCCGCTATCCCGCCGCGCGGCCGGGGTCTTTGGCACGGCTCTTGTTTATGCACCGCCGCGGGTTTTGCGAGCCGTCACAGCCGAGAGTGCGCTGGTAGGATGGTACACCAAACCGCCATCTGCCCGGTGTACAGCCGACGTGTGCGCGCGCACGTGTGTGTGTGCGAATGAGCCGCGTTCCGCCATAATGCTTGTGTCAGCAGCCCGCCACACACACACACCCCCCCCCCCCCCCGCCTACATTTTGTCCTTTACGCTCTGCGTTTCAAGGCTTTTCTCTTGCTCTCCCCCCCGCCCTCCTTGTCTCTCTCAGGCCTTTTATCAGTAGCTGATGGCAGATGGATGCCTTGAGTTGCTGCTGTAGCTCCCATGGTAGACAGGGCACTGGCCTTGGTGTGCCTGTGTGCGTGTGACTGTAAGAACAGGTTTCTGGAATCTGTGTTGGCAGCTTTGTCTCTCTTTGTGTCAGTGGATTTGTCTTTGACAAAGACGGTTTTTCATGTCGCCCGCCCCTGTTTTGCTGTCCGGCAGGAAGGGTGGGAGTCGCACAGACAGGAACTGCTGGTGGGCCGCGCTTCCCTGCGTCTTGGTTGGCTGGCAGGCTTTCATCCGCAAACTGCCAGGGTGGTGCTGGTGTTCCTGGCTGTGGTGCGCGCTGCCCTTTTGATCCACATGGGCTGGTCTGAGAGCAGTTCCCCAGAGTCTTTACTTCAGGCTTACCTGTGTGTGGCACCACAAAACTGTTTTGAGCTGTGAAAAGACAGTTTGTGGGGGTGGGGTCCATCTGGGGACCAAACAGCAATGGATCCAATATTAAATTAACTGGGGAAATGAGCCCTTATTTGATGGGGAGGGGTCTTGTTGGGGGGGGGGAAAACCTTTTTACTGCTAAACATCCCTTATTGGAAAATATCATTGATTATGATCGCCTGGCTCTATTTTTTGCTATTGTAACTAACCAATATACGCTTTGAAGTAGTTTTCTGCCAACTCCCAAGGTTGACAGTAAAGGCGGCCAATGTGTTTTACCGTAAAAATGCTTCAGACTTTCAGTTCTGTACTAAGAAGTTGACCTCACATCCTCGGAGATCTTGTGAATGACTCTTGTAACCTTTGAGTGGACTTGATAGCGTGTTGAATTGTAATGTGGAAATTTTAAAGCAGAATCTCCCAGCTTCTCCATTTTAATAATTCCCCTCCGGGGATCAATAAAGTACCATCTCATCTCTTTCCAGCCTCCCTGTCTCATCTGTATCTTGAAGGATTAATCGGTGTCTGGTATCAACCAGCTACCTCCATCAATCAGCTGAGCAGAGCACAGTCCTGTGAGATTAAATCTGTAATCTCTGTGACAAACACCAGAGTGCTTCTACTGATTTTTTAATCTGGAGAGTGAGATAAAATGCCAGATCTAATGCCCTTGTGGATTGGGGCCTTAAAGTGCCTTTGCATAGTGTATTTGAGTGTCTCGCCCGTGTATGTGTTACTGGTCCTGTCCTCTGCTCAGAAATGTGAACACATGACACTGTTGATTCTTCCGGTCAAGGGTGTCTCAACTTCCTGTCCTTTGTCTGACTTCCTGTACCTTTCTGTCTCAGGTTGGGTGTGAGGTTTGTACCTGTGTGAGGTTTATATGCCTTTAGGGGTGTTTATTCTTTTGTGTTCCAGATCGCCCCATTGGGGGTGCATCTAAATGGGAACACACATCCTCCCCCCCCCCCCACCTGACCTTACATCCCCCCTTCTGTGTTTCCAGTGGAGACCTAAGCGCCAGATTCCTGCTTGGCGTAAACGCCGGAAGCCATGCTTCCCGTTTTAATCACCTCTAATTATAGATATCGCCTTCTCCTTGTGGAAGGTTCCTAGTGGGTCGGGTTGGGTGGTTAATTTAGCTCCAATGCAGCAGAGGTGGGGGAGGGGGGCAGGATGGGGGGGGGGTGGTTGTTGACAGACCTTCATGGTGGGACATGGAGAAGGGTGTTTGCACTGATGGGCGGGACAAGCTGTCAGTTACACGTCTGTAATCATTCCCCTATTCTGCGTCGGTCCGTCCCGCGACCAGCTGCGCTCTCGCCGCGGTCGCCGTAGGCGACTCCCGCATCTGTTTCTGCTGTCCGCGACGGTGGGTGTTGCCTTTCGCGGGCACGCTCCGTTTCTGTGAAAATGCTGTCTGCCTGTGCGCTCATTTTGCAGTCGGGTGCTAAATCGCTGCAAATAACAGCATCTAATGAACGAAGGCTTTACCAAGGCACGTTTCTGAGCAGCCAGTGCTGGAGGGCTAGCCTAAAATGAAGCCTGACACTTATTAAGGCATTCTCCAGGCTGTTTTAAAAAAAGGCTCCATATTTTTGAGTTTAAGGAATGTGTCTCAAGTGCTGTTATTCTGGGATTGAGGGATTTGTGCTAAATATTTAGAATGCCCTAAATCTGTCCTGTTGAATAAACTTACAAAACATGCAAGTTGTGCTTAAAAACGTCTTGCTAATTCTCTAAATAATTTGTGTAATTTTCAATGTCGGAGCTTTTAAATCAAGGTAGGAAAGATTCACTGCTGAGCCGCCCTTGCAGTTTTAGCTTGTGGTGGGGTTAACATGCCTGCAATTCTGTCTATGAGCTCTATAGCTTTGCTCTGATCTGTAGGTGTGCTCTGCTCTGCTTTGTTTGTCACGTGTCATTTTCACTCGGCACGTATTACTCTAGACGGTGGAATAAATGCTGTTTGGTTACTTTAATTCTGGGTCAGTCTGTGCCTGGTAAGATAAAGTTGCAGCTGAACCTTTCTTTAACGGTGTTCCTTGGCCAGGAAGCTTCAGAGCGTCTGTAGATAACACACCGGGCGCTCTGTCCCGTGACGCCCAACGCAATCAGTGCGTATCCGCTCCGCTTATCGCTGGCTTCTGCTCAGACTCTCATTCCTTTGCCCCTGGCGGCTTTCAAGCTTAGTCGCACGTCTGCCGTCCGTCCATTCCCCTATCCCGTGTTTGGGGTCAATCTGACCCCAGAGCATCATTAAACGGTAGGCAAATTTCACATGGGGAAATTATCACGGGAAATGGGTTAAACACCCCGGATCACGATTAAAGAAGATCGTAAGCGAAGATCGTAAGCCTTTTTCCCCCCTATTTGCTTGTTTATTTTAACAAAGCAACATACATTTTGAAGGCAGCCAAGTAGGGCTTTATTGTCACACCAGCCATATTCAGCACGCAGCATGTGGTAGCACGAAATACAGTTCCCCAGGGCCTCAGTAAACACACACACCCAGGTACCTATCTAAATGGGGACCGTCCATTAATTTCTATGAGAAAAACCCTAATCCCAATCACGACGCCCTTAACCCCTACCCAGCCCTAACCTTAACCATAAGTAACCAACCCAAGTACAAGACTTTTGGCATTTTAACTTTTTTGATTGCATTGATTTTTTTAATAGAGGTTATCCAAATGAGGACTTGAAAAAATGTCCCCAAAAGTAAGGAAGTTTCAGGTTTTACGTCTACTTTGGGGACATTTTGGTCCCCAAATGTGATCTCTGCGCACACACACACACATGCAAAGTGCAGAGATGGCAAGGACAAATCTGGGGAGGAAAAAGCCAAGGTAGGATAACATTAAGCCACAATTTAAACATACACAGTGTTGTAATGTTTCGAACAGGCAGTGATGGAAGCTGCACATAAATGGAACGAATGAATGAATAATAAATATCAGAGCAATAAATAATGATATATAGTGAGGACTGTTAACTATGGCAATAATGGTGCAAGTAGCAGTAAAATTACAATGCTGGTGGACAGCAGAGTTAAAGTACAGTCCAAATATGTGATAGTGGGAGGGCAGCAAGGAATTCACCCGGGTTGCTGTTGCAGCAGTCAGTCAGGCCCTGAGCAGTCGGGGGTTAAGGGCCTTGCTCAGGGGCCCAACTGTGACATCACTCTGCCAGCAGTGGGATTTGAGCCGACAACCTTCCGACGACAGGCACAAACCCACCGAGCCACATGCCGCCTTCCCTGTGTTTCTTGTGACGTCTGTGTGTCTGAACACCAGCATGCGTCCCCATTTATGTCCTCCTGGTCCTTTGGGCACCTTGCTGACTCGGGATGAGTCACCCAGTGACTGTCAGCCTCCCTCCAGAGGCTCATTAGAGACCATGAATGGATGGTCCGTAGGGGCTGCCCCGTTGCTAAGGTGGCAGTCCTCAGGGTCTGCTGCCAGTCTGCTGTGAAATCCCAGCATGTGCTCCCCACCAGTGGCTGTGCTGGAAATGTGGCTTTTATTTCTTAGTTTTTTTTTTTTCTTTACCTGTTGAAAACATCCCTCCCACCCTTTACAAACAATGAAGTCCTCAGTGCTGAGATTAACTGACCCTAAAAAAAACGTCAGATTTTCCAGCAGTGTGGTTCTTAGGAATGCAGGAGGGGTACGGAATGATCGCTTTACCCAGGCACTCACTCCCACTGGATCACAGTCTCGAGTCCACCTAAAAACGTCTTATGTTGATGATGTGATGGCTGTTTTTAACATGGCGCTCAGGATTTATTCCTGTTTATGACGTGCCAGCATAGCTAAGCTGCTGAGGACACATGCTTGTAACCTAAAGGCTTCTGGGTAGCACCTCAGTAGAGCAAAACCCTAACTGTATAAGCGAGTTGTATGCGTTAAGTTGTTCATGTGCTTTTTTTGGTTGGATTTATCAGCGAATGCACCGATAGATTGTTCAGGCGTTGTTTTGTGTGGCAGTGTTTATCGCTCTGAATTCAGCTCATTTCAATAGCAGGAAGTCCATGGATCTTTCTAGACTGGCCATTGTTCTGTTAAGTACAGGGATGTGTCAATACACTTTAGAAAATGAGCCGTGATAATTCCCCCATGACCGGGTGGAGGGTACATGGGTGTTTATTTCATCATAATAAAGCAGAGGGGGGTGGTGGGGGTATTACATACTTAAATAAATAACTGCTGAAATGTTAAAATTTGATATGGTTGTTTCTGCCAGGTGCCGGCGGACGGCTCAATGGGCCTGTTGGCCGAGCCTCAGGTGGCCATGTTCTGCGGGAAGCTCAACATGCACGTCAATGTTCAGAACGGCAAGTGGGAGCCTGATCCTAGTGGCGCCAAGAGCTGCATCAGCACCAAGGAGGGCATCCTGCAGTACTGCCAGGAGGTGGGTCAGGGGTCACAGGTCAGAGGGCACAGGTCATACTGCAATAATGATAGGAGGTTGGTCAGGGGTCGCAAGTAAGCGGGCATGGGGTAGCCTGAAATACCAACAGGAGTTGCATTATGGGTTGCAGGTCAGAGAGCAGGAGGCATATTGCAGTACTGTCAGGAGGTGGGTCAGGGGTCGCAGGTCAGAGGGGACAAGGCATACTGCAATAATGTCAGAGCGTTAAAATTACAGAGGAGTGGTGGCACAATACAGTGTAATAGTCTGGTCGCATACTCTCTGTAGGTGTATCCAGACCTGGAGATCACCAATGTCGTCGAGGCCAACCAGCCCATCAGCATCCAGAACTGGTGCAAGAGAGGAAGGACGCATTGCCGTAGCCACCTGCACATCGTTGTGCCCTACCGCTGCCTGGGTACGTGTGTGTGTGTGTGTCTTAGTGTGTGCAGTAGTATCTCTAGTATCTCTTTTTTATAAATTGCTACAAAACTATAAAAAGCTCAAACAATTTGAAGTCTTTTCCCTTCCCAGTCCTTCCCAGGGGGCTTGGTTTAATGACTGAGTGATTGAACATCATTTTTGAGCTTTCAGCGTACTGTGGCTAGGAAGCACTTTCATTAAACTGATAGCTGGGGGGGGTCCACACAAGCAGCCATGCCTTGCCGCTGCGATGCTGACCTCTGACATCCGTGTCCCAGTTGGGGAGTTTGTGAGTGATGCCCTGCTCGTCCCCGAAAAGTGCCGGTTCCTGCACCAGGAGCGCATGGACACGTGTGAGAGTCACCTGCACTGGCACACTGTGGCTAAGGAGGTGAGCGTCCTGACTCCGCCCCCAACCCACCACCACCCAGACCCCGCCCAAATCCATCCCAGACCCCGCCTTCGATCCATCCCCGACTCTGCACCCCACGTCCATCTCATTCTGTCATCTTGCCATCTGTTTCAACCATTTTAAAAAAATGTTTCATATTTATCCCAAAAATAAATACAATTCTGAGTTATGTCGACTTTGAAGTTTTGTGAGTGCCTTTGTTTTGTGCTCTGGTACTGTCATGTTGCTGACTGTTTGGCACGAATAACAATTCTCCTGTAGTGATGTATAAAAGGCAGCAGATAAAGACTCCTGAATCTTGAGTCAGTATGCTTAAACGCAGAGCTGGGTCAGGCTTGCAATCGGACCTAATAATACCATTTCTCTGTCCTTTCATTCTGTCCGTCCTGTTGACCAGAATGCAGCTCTGTTTCGCCACTCCACCTGGACGCCGTGGACTCATTGATCTCGGGCTGATACAGTATCTCCCTTTCCTTTGCTTCCTTCCTCCCCGCCCTTTCCGCCCTCCCTTCCCGCCTCCCGTCTCTCCGGCCACAGTCCTGCGGCAACCGCACGATGAACCTGCACGACTACGGGATGCTGCTGCCGTGTGGCATCGACCGCTTCCGCGGCGTGGAGTTCGTCTGCTGCCCCTCGGAGGCCGAGCGGGAGTCCGACAGCACAGACGAGGATGACTCCGACGTCTGGTGGGGTGGCTCCGAGACGGAATACAACGACAACAGGCACGTACCCGTCCGGCTCCGATGCCTTAGGGCTGCCATTTTCAGGGCGACGTGTGACTTGGATCCTGCTGACGCCTGCTATTAACCCCTACGTCGCATTTGGGGTCTGTCAGACCCCAGAGCATGTTTAAACGGTGGGCATGTAAATCTTAATGCGACGCAAGGGTTAAAGCCAGCCTTTTTGGCTGCCACTCTTTCAGCCGGCCTCAGGGTTTCCGTCTGTCTCCCATGAATTTAAATCCATTTTCAAAATGAGCTTTATTGGCAGCATGGTTGCAGCTCTACCAGCGCAGTGTGAGTAAGTTAAATTAGAAGGTAACAGACATTTGGGACAAAGGCGCACTTTCTGCTAATAGCTTTACACATAATATCATGTTTCTTTGCATGCATACAAAGCACTGTTGGACTGGACAGGAGTAGCTATTAGTGTTTCCGGTGTTATCTTCCTCCCTTTCTCCGCCACAGCCTATCAGCTGAATTCTGTAATGCCCTCTTGGCAGGGCTCACCGCTGTATAAGCAAAACAGTCGGAAATGGTTGGATGGATAAATGTTTCTACTGCCAGTTTGGCAACGATTCTCTAGCCTTTAGCAGTTTCCCAAACATGGGTGAAGAGAGCAAGGGATTATAATACTAATAAAAAAGAATGATTTTATTAAAGATGTAGCCCATACCCCCACCCCCCCCCACCTCGTCCTCCAAATAACCAGCATGCCAAGAGATACGAGGCCCGCAGAGGAGAGAGAGCCTGCCGCAACAGAGGATGATGAGGAGGAAGAGGAGGAGGAGGAGACCCTGGAGACCGATGAGGATGGTGACGGCGAGGACGACGAGGACGCCGAAGCTGACGACCGCAACGCCAACGAGTACGCCACTGGCGTCGCTATGACGACCACCACCACTACCACCACCGAGTCTGTGGAGGAGGTTGTCCGGGGTGAGTAAGGGGGGGTCAGATCTCCTTGCGTCCCCCCGCACCAGTGTCCCCACTAGTGGTGGTCTGATTGGACGATGGTGGTCCAATCCTCAGAACGGTGGAGGGATTAATGAGGAATTTAGGTGTGTGTGCGCACATGCGTGTATGTGTGTGTGTGTGATTGTGGGCGCATGTGGCTCTGACCCTCTCTCCCTGCCAGAGGTATGTTGGGAGAGCGCGGAGACAGGCCCTTGCCGCGCCATGCTGCAGCGCTGGTACTTCGACCACGAGGAGGGCCGCTGCGCTCCCTTCATCTACGGGGGCTGCGGGGGCAACCGTAATAACTTCGAGTCGGAGGCCTACTGCCTGTCAGTCTGCAGTAGCGTGTGTAAGTCCCGGGACACTCTGTCCTGGCCCGGCCCAGCCCTGCCTGGTGGGCCGGCTGCCCTCTCCTCCCGTTTGTCTCTCTACGTCTCTAAACCCACTATTTGCTCTGTTTGGTGTGGCAACCACTTCTGCTGGTCACCCGTCCCTGACACTTTGACTTCAGCCTGTTCTGTCCGTGTTACTGATGCTGTTTTCAGCTCAGTTCCGTCCAGGTATAACCAGTGTTGACTGTGTGCGTCCAGCTTGGGCTGCAGGTGTGTGTGTGTTCTGTGTTTACAGCACTTTTTATACATCTAAAAATCTCAAAAAACACCACTTGTCCTAAATCTGGGTTATGCAACGCGACGGCTGGGAAACCTCAACACTGGGAGAGAATTGAGGGTCTGGGCGTATGATGTTACTGACGATTTGTGTATTTTGATGTGTTTACGTGTCTTGACCGAGGTGTGCGTGCCTGTCTGCCTCTTTCCTGACTAACACTACCTGTTCTGGCTGAACCATTGTGAGAACCATCTACTGACCCTGGGGGTTTGCCCCTCCCAGCTGGGCCCATCCCGGGTCTAGTTTTGACCAGTTAAGCACCTCTGAGCGAGTGCGGGCTCATGTTCCCGAGGTGCCAGCCCCTATTCTGACGGTGCAGAATGTCTATCTGATCTTTCCGCTTACTGGCCTCGTGGAGTTTGTCCCTCAGGGGTATGCAGTGGGGTCAAACTCTGAGGCTGCTGGTAAACTGAGATCAGTTCTGGAGCCTTCTCAAACAATGGCTGCCTCGCCAAACAAAGGAGAACTGTATCTGTCCACGTTCCCGGCCTTAAGGGAAGGGAGACTTTCCTTTCATGGTTGCCCAAGGCCAGTTAAACATTGAATCTCAACATGGTAATGGTTCACCTAAACTTGACAACCTTCCAGCTAAGTTTCTTCCTCCTCCACTCTTGCTGAAAACTAACCAGCATGTGGAGCAAAGGTTTCACCTGAAAACACTGAGCTGACTCTGCCAAGAAGATGCATTTAAAACAAGGTTCCGGTATTGAAGGCCCTCGCTTCATAGCAACGTATCTGTCAACCCCTTTCTCAGTGCCCACCACCGCCCCCAGCCCCCCCGATGCCGTTGACCGGTACCTCGAGGCTCCTGGAGATGAGAACGAGCACGCCCGCTTCCAGAAGGCGAAGGAGAACCTGGAGGCCAAACACAGGGAGAAGATGTCCCAGGTATGGAAGGGGGGACTCGGCACCCAGACGGTCCAAATCTGAATGACCCGGTTATGCAGCCCTGGAAAAAAAAAAAAAACAAAGAAATGAAGGGTGGTGTGCAAGACAACCTGATTTTTCTTGGTAAAAAAGGAGCGAGGAGGAGGATGGCATTGGGAGCTTTATGATCTAGTTTTATTTTTTAACACTCGGTCTCTCCAGGTGATGAGGGAGTGGGAGGAAGCGGAGAGGCAAGCAAAGAGCCTTTCTCGTGCAGATAAGAAGGCTGTCATCCAGGTGAGAGGCACATCTGCACTAGTAGGCTCGGTACCAGCATACTCGGTACAGAGATACCCGATTTTAGCTCCAAGCTGGTACTAGTTCTCAAACAGACTCCATGAGCTCTGGCTCACCTCTCCAGTCAATTAGCCCATCTTAACGGGATCCATTTCTCTATGTGAATCTGAGATGCATGGATGACTTTGACGGCCCCATGTTGAGGGTTAAGGGTCTGCATGTATGTATGAGCAGCGTTTCCAGGAGAAGGTGGAGGACCTGGAGCAGGAGGCTGCCACAGAGAGACAGCAGCTGGTGGAGACCCACATGGCCCGGGTGGAGGCCCTGCTGAATGACAAACGCCGCCTGGCACTGGAGAACTACCTGACTGCCCTACAGTCGTCTACACCAAGGGTACGTCCCAAAACTGTGTCCTAAAGTGTAAATACCTGCTCGTGCTGAATACCTCCTTCCATGCAGGATACCCCCACCCCAATCTTGAAACCAAGAGTTTTGGATTCTCATTCAAGGGCTCTTTTAGGGCTTGGTTCTAAAAGTCTTCTGCTTTGAGATGATTCACCCCTTCCCTTAGAAACTCTGATAGATGTCTACCGACCCCCCCCCTTCCCCCCCCCCCAGCCTCGCCAGGTGTTCAACCTGCTGAAGAGATACCTCCGTGCAGAGCAGAAGGACAGGCAGCACACCCTCAAACACTTTGAGCATGTGCGCATGGTCGACCCCAAGAAGGCTGCTCAGATTCGTTCCCAGGTACTCTTCCCTTCAAGGAACTGAAGCTCTTATTGGCCAGACTTCACCTGGTGTTCAGTTCATGCTTTTTACCCAAATTAACATGCCAGCCATAGATGCTGATATGACATTAAGTACTCATGTACCAACCTGTCCAAAGTAACATGCAGTTGTTACTTGTTAATACAGCTTGATTTTTTTATTGGAGTAAAATCTGGTTGAGGTACCTTAGGGCAATGTTCCCCAGTCCGGTCCTTGGGGACCCACAGACAGTCCGCGTTTTTGCCAGGAGCTGGGAGGGAGCTAAAATGTAGACTGTCTGGCAGGGACCTCGGAGGAAGCAAAAACCCAGAGCACCGGATTGGGAAACACTGCCTTAACTCTCTGGGGTCGAGTGCATCGTCGGCGATGCAGCATACTTTTCGTGTCTATTTCAGTTTATTACTCGCTGAA
>JAODKL010000001.1:45236426-45258430 GCA_026780765.1 Petrocephalus schoutedeni | reverse complement strand
CTGCTTCCTTTGGTTGCAACAGTTTTTAAACTGACTGCAACGAGGACTTGTTTGGTCTGTGTCCGATGGCGCAAAACTGAACCAATTCCATATTACAGATGTAGCAGCACCTTTCTTGGGCACAAGCTCCAGCTTTTCCCCTGTCGTTGATGTTGTTTGTTAATCTGTTATAGTGTTTGGGTGCGCCGCGCTAATTTACCCGTGAAGAACGGTGCGTCGCGTTATTTCCGATTTTGGCGCTCGCGTGTAATATAAGTAATAAAAATCGATTTTCATAAAAACACATTGTCCTGAATTGTAAATTCGAATTAATAGATTAAATCGATTTATCGCCCAGCTCTAGACCAATCCGCACCTCTCTTCCATAAATGCAACGTTAATTACCCAAAATATCATCAGTGTTGTCATACAGTTATTCCTGCTATGCAAGTTAAGCATGGATGTTTAACAGGAGACTCCCCCCAAGCCCCGCATCTGCTTACCTGTGCGGTTCCCCGGGGAGCTACGGTCCTCCCCACCGGAGATGCGGGGAGATCTCTGTACTTTGCCCTGCTTGGGGGTCAGGACCTTGATGGTCCCAGCAGGTGCCTGCTGCACAGATGCCGGGATGATCTGCACCGCTGTGGTGGTGAAAGTACTCAGGTCAAGACCCGTGTTACGGCGTCACACCCAGAAAACACGTCTGTCACACAATGAAGACACTGTCGACATTAGCTGGCCCTCCAGGGGGCAGTGTTGCACCAGAAAATACCAATCAGCATCCAGCCCCAAAATCCCCACTTTAAAGCGGCGAGCAGACTCACGCTGGTCAATGGTCACTGTGGCGATCTGGCCCGACTGGTCCTGACTGGCGAGCACGTCTGCAGACAGAGTGTGATAAAGAGCATGAGAATGAGGACGCGGACAGTGAAAGCAGGTCCAGGCCAGCCAGCCAGCGTGCACTGGCAAGACTCACACTTCCGCAGCAGTTCCAGGTGGCTCCACAGGATCTCTCCGTGCGGCACCCTCTGGAGGAAGTCCTCCTGGGAGAAGGAGCAGAGCTCCCGGCCCGAGATGTGGATGGTTCCCACATCCACATCCACCATGCTGAACTCCTTCATCACCCACACCGCCCAATGGATCACCTGGTCAGCGCTCCACTGGACTGGATCTGCGGGACAGAGGTGCAGTGCCCCCCATCCAGACAGGACCTCAGTCATATTTCACACATGCACACAGATACACGCGACATTTACTTTCACTGTCATGTGAAGTCATTCTAACACTACAGATTAACTTCACAGCAGGGGGGGACTTTTAACAGCCTGAATGTGTGTGTGTGTATGTGTGTGTGTGTGTGTGAGATGAGATGAGATATAGAAAAAAATTACATTTAGTGAATGCTTTTTCAACCTGCTCCCTGGATTGTGCTCAAAAAAATATACAGAAGAAAAAAAAAAAAACAAAGACTAAAACAATAAGAATAAAACTAATATAAAGGGGCGTGATAGCCCTCTCTCTGCACTTTACACACATATGAAGACTGTGTCCGTTTGCTCCTCGCTCCCTCCCTCTCACCGTAGGGGATGCCTAGCCGGACTTGCTCCTTCCTGTAGCCCTCCAGTGCGGCGGCCCAGCGGGTCACTTGTTCCGAGGTGTCGTCCGCTATTCCAGAGCGGTCCAGGGTGATGACCTGCCCCTCCTCCACTAGCTGTCCCTCCTCACCCACAGCAGCATCCGGGTCAATAACCACCTCCACCGTCTCCACCGGCTTTACGATTTCCAGAATGTTCAACTTGGGCTCGACCCCTGAGCCGAAAAGTAAAGGGGAAACGTTGGCATTCTACTGATTATTGAAGAGGCAAGGACTGGGCAGTAGAAAATGTTTGCTTGTCAAAGGCTTGAGACCATCTTAGTACATTATGAAACAGCTGGGGGGCGTTTGAGGGGTGCCTTACCTTGTCTGGAGATGACCTGAACACTCAGCTGGACTGTGCCATCTGTCTTCACTCCCTGATCAAACAAGCTTTGGTCGGGGTCGAGCTGCAGGAGATCAGGCAGAATCATAAGCGTCCCAGCTCAAATGCAACGGTAACTCTCAGCACCCCCAACACGAGGGCCAGGTACCTGTATGTCCTGCAAGCAAATCTCATGCCCATCTAAGGAGCACTGGAGGCGGGGCTCCAGCAGCTTCTTCAGGTTGCCGATTGGCTCATTGATGTCGATGGCTTGTGTCACAAACTCTGCGGCTGTTAATGTCTGCTCCTCTACCCTAATAGGGGAAAAATGAAAACAGCCTGAAATCACTGGAATAGGGGAAAAATGAAAACAGCCTGAAATCACTGGAAGGATACTGGGAAGACACTGCAGAAGTTTGTTTGTTTGTCAACACAAAATCCAGAAAGGCAATAAAATACAGCAAGAGATGAGGTTTGTGCTGTCCAAATAGCAGCTTTGACATGGTACACAACATGCTTATCACCGACCATAATTGGACAAAACATACTTCAGTTTATTAACAGGTCTGTGGGACTTCTTCCAAGCTGTGTAATATGCCTATAATATTCATGCCCACAATCCAAAGCAAACAGAAATACAAATCTCTACATCACGGAGATATGTACAGAAACAAACACCCTCACCCTTCCTCCATGCACTCCTGTTTCTCCTGTCCATCAATCTCTATTTCTATCAGCTCTTCTGTCTCGCCTTTAGACATGGCTGAAGCAAATCTGTAGAACAAAGAGAAAAAATGATTACTTAAAACAAATCAGTTTCCTTTGTGAACAAACAAAATAAAAACGAGTACATCTAAAAGCATCGTTTTAAAATATTTAAGTGTTTCCATACAAAGAACATTTTAGGATAAGCCAGATAAAATCCCTCAACACCATTTAAAACATGAGACAAGACGCTACCATACCCAGTTTTCGGAAAAATGTGTACATCATTTCGTTAACCCTTTTGTCAAAATCACAGGCCTTTTATATCTTATATAATACATGGAAAACAAGTCAAGAAAAATATTTCGATGAACGGAAAAATGCACCAAATCCTAAAGGGTCACACGACTTATTATAATTAAAAAGTAGAATCAAACCTTGCAAACGGATCTGCCATTCCGTCCATGGGCGAAGTGACTAAATGCCCAATCAACTTAAATCCCTGAAATGCTCAGCTTTTAAAAGGACGCACGTTCGAAGCGCAGGCGTCTGGATGCAACCACCATCCGCCCTACGGACACTTAAGGCACTAGGAGCGCACGCCTCCGCGTTTCGCCGGGGCGGCACTGCGCACGCAACGCCGAGGCTCTCCGGGACCGGGCAGGCCTCGCACGGCGCGCCTTCTGCTTTCCGCGACGCAGAATGCGCCAAAGGGCGGGCAGAGAGTGTCACGAAATGGGCTGCTTGCGAGTGGCAGGCCCGCATTCAGCCCATTTCAAAAATGTTACCCCTTAAATTCATGCAACGGGACCCCCGGGGGGACAGTAAGGGGGCAGGCGAGTTTCGGGGGAGCTGGCCAACCGCACCCCATCAGAGCACCCAGGCGACGAAACGAAATGCCCGCATTCCCGGCCCCAGAGCAGCCCAGCGGTGGGCAAAAATCGCCTTAAAATGTGACAAACGGGCGACATGCCCGCTTCCTTCCCCTAACCCCGGCCGCCTTGTTTGCCGGACTTTATTTTCAAAAGTGCGCAGTTAAAGAAACGGAAATGGGAGAAACGGAAACGAAGCCGAGTCCGGTGATGGAGAGCAGGCCGGAAATCCTGGCGGGGAGGCGGCGGAGGCTGCGGGAAAGGCGCCGGGCGCGAAGGGAGAAGGGGGCGAAAAAGTTTACAGTTTTATTTTATCACGCGCGCAACTTTCATGCGTTTACTTTAAATATATTATCTGAACTCTGGAAGCTGGTCGAAAAAGGAGAAAGTCGCGAAGAGCGCCGAGCATTTCGGCAGTTGTCTTAATAAGGCGGAAAATACTGTGCATCTCAGTGGCGAAGTGTGCGCTTAATATTCAGGAGCCGCCAAAAGGCGCCGTATCTAATTGAGGCTGCCGGCGAGGGTGAATGCAGATCAGCGCGGTGGCTGCGGGCTAGTCGGACGGCTAGCTAACAACACACGGGCTAGTCGGTTCACTTCGCTAGTTTGCCGTTTAGAGTTTCCCGAGGTTGACTTGTGAAATCTGGAGACCCATTAACTAGGCGGGAAATCCATAAAAACCGGTCATTTCGGCCAACTAGCCAGCGCTCTCCCCACGCAAACTACATATCGGTAGTATAACACTCCCTAACAGAACTTGGATCTAAGACTCCCGACTCCCTCGACTCGTCCAGATCGGCTCTGGTGGGGACGGGAGAGTGAGTTATAACTAGTTAGTAGCCGTGCAGAGCTCAGACAGAACCACGTTTCACGTACCTTTTCTAGAAAACGCCACAGATTTGAAGCAGATATCGCAGTCACGTAAGTCTCCCTGCGAAGGTAAACTCCGTCAGTTTGCTCTGCTTCTGGCCAGAGGGGGAGGGGGGATAGCCAAATAACATTATAAACGGGCATTTCTTCCAAAGTAGGTGACTGCTTTAGCAACATAAAAAAACATGCGTATGAGTGTTAAAGCTAAATGTAGCGTTAAATGTAGATACATGTAATGGGGATTACTATGCAAAAATTAAAACGTTTAGACGGTGGAAATTATTGTACTACGTTTCCCAAGAATCCAAGCGCGCCTTTTTTTCGGTGAAACGATTTATTTATTCCACTATTTAGAATAATACTCCAGTCTTTGAAATAAAAGTATTACGCAGAATGTTAGTTCATAGTTTAATTCATATGAATGCAACACGTGTGAGAATTTCACAAACGGGATAATACATTTAAAATCTTTGGAAAACAATAGTTGGGAACAAACGCAATTTCCTGCAAAATTTACCCAAAATGCATTGCATGCTTCGGTATCTATGGTTAATGTAGTTTTTCGCACCGATTTTGTGACTGGAAATCCACACAGTCTTTGCGTCACCTGAACTTTTAATTACGATTGATTTATGTTAGCATGTTGTTACTTCAGTTGTGTTCACAACGTAAATTTATCATTGACCATACTTATTTTTTTGTTTGATGTCAACGTATTACAGAAGGCTTCACCTTTGAATAATCAAGTCTATCCCGGTAATTATTTTTAAGTACTACAACAGGACTATTACATGTACTGATTCTATATATAATGATTTAATAGGCTACGTGGCTTAAAGAATTATATTTGGACTATTAAAGGACTGTAAGTTAGAAAGTTTGAAATATTCTATCCACTGGTTGTCGCAAGTACTGTTTTCTCTGCGGTGGTGTGTTAGTGGAAGTAGCATCTAAGCGACTGAATAACGGCGTCTAAACACGTGGCTTGATGCAGATAATTTAAGTTGGGTCGGTGCGTTTCCCATGCAAAACGAGCCATATGAATGCATGCTCCAAACTAACTCACACCCCACAAACGCAATCCGAGCTCATATCGCCTATAGAGATGGTCTGGGTTCGGTTCGTTTCGAATCCACTTAGCAGGTTCGTTTCCAGACGATACCTGAACAGGACGTGTGCCGTACAGTGCCGATGTCAAAACAACTCTCAACAATTATTATAAATTCTTAAGATAGTTCCCAGCTCTCTAAATTCGTGCAATCTATCGCGTTGATGAATGCACTATTTTATTTCCCAAGTGGTAATAGTACGAGCATACATTTTAATAGAAATATATAAAATCCCTTCCTGGTTGTAAACGTGAGGGTCCCAAATTTCAGAGCTAAAAGCAAAGTATTAAGAGTATGGGGGAAGCTGATGCTGATATACAATATACTGTGACAAACTATTGCGACACCTGGCCAATACACCTGCAGGGATTTTTATGACATCCCATTCTAAATCCATAATCAATATGGAGTTGGTCCATATTCAGCTCTTCAGATTGACCCATTCTTTCACAAATGTTTGCAAACCTGGCATGGATAGGTGCTTCATTTCATACACCTATGGCACCGGGTCTGAATGAAGTGTCTGAATGTAATGATGACGAGATGAGTCCCAATACTTTTCTCCATATAACGTATGTATGGTGAAGTAGTCTACATCTGCGATTAAGGTTATTCAACCAACATTTTAATATTTTGCAAATAATTCATGTAATGTAACATTGACTCTGACTGGGATAAGCAGTTAGAAGGTAAATAAGGAATGGATTGCCTAATGATGTTTTCATATTTTGTATGCTTAATGTAGGGGAGACCAGTGCGTGTTGGTACTGTTATCATTCAACGCTGTTTATCTCGGACGTGTTACATCATGATGACCTAGCTACCTGCAAATTAATCGTCAAGATCGCACCTAACACTCAGACACATTCAATTACAGAATACAGTTACTGTAAATAGTTTATTCAGTTATATAAATGTTGCACACTTGTGCCAACCAGCCCCAACACAGGGTTGGTTGGCCCAACATTAATATTGTATCAATTTTGTAAGAATGTAGCATAATATAAAAATAACCAGAACTTTTTCTTGAATCCAAAGTAAAACCAAACATCCAGTGTCATAAAAATAATGCTTCTGAATCTGTAAAACACTCAAAGTAGGCCTGTCTAATTAATTTAAACATTGTCTAGCAGACTAATAAGAACAGTAGTAAAACAATAAGATCTTGGCCACTTAACATTTGTAACGTCATCTTCTTACATTCTCTCAGCAATGATTTTTCAAATTAACAAACTGAATTTATTCGTAAAGAAAAATACCATTAAAATACACTGTGTATGATTTGCCAACCAACTACAACTACGCTCAGTATGCACTCATGACAGCATAGTGGCATGACTTATCATTGGCTTTCATATCATAGTATAAAATATAGTTAATCCCCATCTGTATCTGGTATAATTTATTTTCAATATTTCACTCAGATATGAGGCATTTCTCCATGGGGTATTTTTTTTTGTTTTGATAATTAAAAGGATGATTGCCTTAGCAGTGTGCAGCCATCCAATGTCTTCAAAAGATGGAGAAATGTAGTTCATATAGACACATCTTACAATGTTGGATTTTTACCATTCATCATTGCCGATGTCCATTCCATTTATGGGTAAAGAAGTACGGAATGGACATTGAAAAGAAACCTCCCCGTATTACAGCAAAGCATTTTGCAAATCATCATTCAACATCTTAAGTTGATTAGTTGTGTGCTGTATACTTGAACTTATTAAAATTGTCTCCAGTTACAGAAAGCGTTATTGAAAGGATTGTTTTAATGACCGTTTCTGCATAATTAATCACACTTTTAAAAGCTTATCAACACTTTTGTTCACACAAGTACTTAAGTCAGTCAGGGACGTTTTTCATTTGGATGATTGGTTGCGAGAAGATTGAACGGCTTGTTTTATAGGTACCCCACTAGATGGCAGCAGAGCATTCATCCTGCGACCCAGATGTATATGACAGAATGCAAATGAATGCATAGCCTGTTCCATCTTGTTGTCCATCCTCCATGCGGTTAAATCAAATACCACTAAGTGCCTGGTATATTTGCAGGGCTGGGCTGGGTCAGTCAATAGTGGTTTGATGATCTGCTGCTTCCATGGGAACGGACAGATGCAGTGGTTGGTCACAGCATGAAGGATTGAATATGTTTGAAGTCCTGTGACTGGGATGAAGAAAGGCACAGTTTGAGCTTGTGATTTCTCACCAGCAGCTGATCTCAGTTGGTTGTCACCTGCCTTGCATGTCGCACATACACATATACAGACATCTGCTTACATGTCAGAAATAAGACAGTAAGTACACCTGTCAGAACTCGGCGATGGAATGTCTTCTTTGTCGTTTGCTTTTAAGTTGATTTCATTGCCTTGCAGTTCACATTTTAAGATCAAGGGCATTATGATAAAACAGCATTGTAACTTACGTGTTGTCCAGAGTGGCTGTACATCTTATTTCTGGGGAGGAAAAAAGAATTTCATCAAGTAATTTAAATTACATCATTTTAGGAATATTGCTTTGCTATAGGAATTAACACCCGCACGCATGCAAACACACGTATTCCTCAAACTGGGTTATGTGCTTGTTGTTGACTGGCTAATATGGACTCAAGTCTTGGCTGGTAATCCGTTTACATGGTTAGATTACACAGAGCATAATACCAGTATTACACTTTAATTATAATTTGACTATCACGTGACAAAGTCAAATTATAATTATAGTGTAATACTGGCATTATGCTCGGCGTAATCGAACCATGTAAACAGATTACCAGCCAAGACTTGAGTCCATATTAGCCAGTGAACAGAAACTGAGAAATTTTAATTAAAAAAGGCAACAAATAATAGTGACAGGTCAACTAATTTTGCTTGAAATCCATTCTATTCCAATTCCAATTCGATACTTCATTTTAACTCCTTTTCCAATTTGAGGGCAGAAATGTTCCTGGAATGTTCTCCCTGAGTAATTGTTAGATTGTTAGATCTAATCCGGCTGGAGAAAGCGACAAGGTTTTTACCGGCTTCCTCTGTGGTCTTCTGCAAAAAAAAGACAAAAAAAAAGATTTGAAATATTCAGGATTCATTTAAAATAATAGCCTACAAATATTCACTTTGACTGACCATTATCTATTTTCTGTGCTATTTATAATGTTTATCCATACTAAAAGCTGTCTCCCTGAGGTTACCTTTACAGCTATACAATGATTTGGTGTTGGTGCAGCCAATGCGTGTAGACAGCAGACTCACTCCTGCAGATGCCCTTCCGTCGCACGTAGAAAAGCCCCAGGATACACATGCAGAGGACCAAGACAGTCACAACAGCGGCAGCAGCAATCAGCGGCACATTCAGGTCACCTGGCAGACAGAATGATCTGTTTGCTTGGCAGTGGCTTGGCTAAAACTCAAATGCACACATTGCACCAGAGCAACCTGGATTCGTACCCCAGTGTCAGGCCTGCACACCTACCGTGTATCGTGGTGTTCCCGTGAGCCGAGTGGTTTTGCGCGCAGGGACTGCCATCACCACCATGCATTACATTCTAATTGAATTATTTAGCAGAGAAATTTTTACCCAAAATGATGTATAAGTGAGGAAAACTCGGGCTCAGAAAGCCCTGGAGCAGTTGAGGTTAAGGCCCTTGCTCAGGTGCTCAACAGGAATATTGTTAGTCTGCTAGCTATGGGATTTGAACCAACAACCTTTCAAACAGGGGCACTGCCATCCCAACCAGGACACTTCTCGAGAACCTTGAGACATCTCACTGATGCCGGGTGCCAAGAGCAAAGGACTCACCGATCTGCATTTCCTGTGCCTTGCAGCTCTTTGGCTGTCCCACATCGTTGGCTGCCTCGCAGTGGTACAGTCCTGAATTGGCACGGGAAACTGCCGAAAACCGCTGCCTCAAACAGGGAGGGTACATAAGGAAGGGGGCAGGTAACATTTATGTGGTTTACACAAAGGTCTCTCCATAATCCCCTAGAGAAGCAATTAAACCAACAGCCAACCAAAAGAAGCAGAGTATTGCGATTTACTTCTCCCCAGCAGAGAAAGTAGCTTTGGCCAAAATTCTGTTTCAATTAGAGCTCCGCAGGATTGGAACGCCATACCAATACAGACAAGAAGCAGTGCTGCTTATCACCCTCTCTCTAAATTAAAGGAGACTTGTAAACATTATAACAGTGTCGTGCATTTTTGATTTGTTTAACTGGTCTCGTTTTGTGCTTTTAAGAGAAGAGCCCAGGGACTATGGATGAAAACTAGCTTTTTGGCTAGGTCTGGCATATTTACATTAATGTCGTTAATATGCATTGGCCCTATGAAATAAACCAATAAACAGAGAAAACAAACAAATGATGATAATGTTTATTAATCCAATTTTGATTGTATGTAGTTTGCAACCATTATGTTTTTGTGTGTGAATTAAATTAGCACTTTGATTCTCCTCTTTAGTTTAGACTGAATTCCATCGCATCAGCAATGCACCATAACCAGTGAGAGTGTTTGCCACCACTGAAACCACACAATTGCATGGGGCCCCTGAGCCTAAGTCACTTACCTATTCTAACACAGTTGTAAAATCATAATTTAGAACATAAAAACTATGGAGTGGAATTTGTGCCACCTTGAAATGCAAAAACAACTTTGGCATACACAGAAAAACAATTGACATGACGCATTGTTTTACAGTGCGCAACACGCAGAAACCGTGCCATATGGAAATGCAATGTATAACAGCCATTGCTTTTCAGTGAGTGTCGCAAAGAGAATGGAACATAATGAAAAGCAAAAAAAATCATTCCATTGTTTTGCATCTTATTTTACTACCATCCAGAAAATAATTAGAAGGGTTTATTATACACAATTAAACGAAGAAATCGTGCCACGTCACACTGAAACGTAATGACCACCTGTCATGAGAGGGACTTACTGAACACCAGGGTTTATATTTCTTTTAATGAGCGTACTTCTTCACACAGAACAACACTCCGTCTCTCATGAATCCTATCTCCAGCTTAATGTAATGTCACGTAACGTACAATCACCCCCTGTGGGGGTATGCATATTCTAAAGGAATATTGCATTGTAGAATTTCATATCACAGCTATTCATCACACCACCTTTGCTCTGCTGCATCGGCTCATTTTCATTTTGAAAAGTACACGATGAAATCGTGCCACCACAAATGAGTGTAAAAAAGTTACCACTCGCAACCAAACTACACCCCTGTAGTCCATAAGTACAAAGCTACGGACGTAAGCTGAAACAGCTGTTTTTATGGGGAGTTAGCGTCGTAAACTCGAAACGTCGGATGTCGAGAACCTCGTAACCCGAGGACTCCCTGTAGATGTGATCTGTCATTACAAATGTACTTAATATCACATTAGTGCAAAGGAAATAGGAGCTTCACTTCTCACCAGGGTACCGGTGTTGGTGTCTAAGGTATAGGTCATGTTGGCTGTGCCACTGGGGCCGAGCAGCTTGTTGTCCTTGTACCAACGGTATTTTGCAGGGGGGTAGCTATGCTTGTCCTGGCAGTGCAGTTCCACCACAGTCCCGGACAGCGCTGAGCTGGGAATCTCACAGGTGGGGGTGGCAGGGGCCACTGGGTGGGTCAGCAGACACAGAGGCAGCAGGCCATGACGGCGCATTCGTCATTGGGGTGGGTAGGTGGAAAGAAAAGCATGGAAAATAATGCTGATGTTAACGAGCGAAACACGTGTGCCATCTTCATACAGGTGGATGGAGAAACACAACCAGGATATCGCAATATGTCACAGCTGGAGAACACATAGGCAGGTGAATGAAGCAACACAGGAAAACCGCTCTGCTAAGGCATCCATCAGTTTGATTTTAAACTTAAAAAAAAAAAATGTAAAAATTGTAATGTAATGTAAAACATTTAAACAATAAAAAAAGTACACAAAATTAAAACTTAAAAAAATAATTAAATTGTTAAAAATGTTGACTTTTACAGTACTTTTTTCAGCAAGCTATTCTTTGCCCATAGTCTGAACTACTGGAAAAGGGAAAAAATCGGTTTCATCTTAAGCAACTATTAAATATATTGATGGGATCTGAGAAACATTTGTGTTATAAAGAGCACCCGTGCCCACAAACAAGTCCTGAACAGGCAATAAATGATATGCAAACAATCTGGAAAAAAGTGACAGCTATATGCTATGAATATCACAAAACTTTGAGTTCCCAACAGATTTGTCCGAATATAAGCCAGTAGGTGTTTGGCTTTAATCGGAGAAGAAGAAGGAGGTGGTAGTGACCTACAAATGCACACAGAGCCCTACCGTGTACTCTGAGGGTGACGTTGGTCTCTCCTAGCGTGACTTTGTCCAGAGCTGCAGTGACTTCACACTGGTACACCCCCGCGTCCTTGTAGGTGACGTCGCTGAGTGTTATTGTCGCCCCACTGATCTTAGCGCGCCCTGCAAAGTCCCCTTTGGGGCCGAAGGAGGAAGGAGACATGATACTGAGAGGCTTGACCGGCCTCCCGCTGTGTTACTCCTAGCTTTGCCACTTCATCACACCCGCTTTTTCTGAATGGGCATCATTAACACACCCTCAACACAGACAGCCAATCAGAGCTTGCCCATGTGTTGGAATCTATCAGGTCGGGTACCTGTGAATTCCTTGTTGTAGTAGATGAGGGATACTCCTTTGCCCCTTTTCTTCCATTCAATTCGAGGATTGGTATCCATCTCTGTCTTAAATTCACAGGATAATACCGCATCTGAGATGCACCATGACGAGGAAAAGGCAGAGCAAAAGGTTATCATAAAAGGGACAAAACAAGAAAGATACGCAAGTCTCCACTGAAGGCAGCAGTCTGACTGCAGACGTGCAACACAGAAATCAAGGCCATGAGCCACTCCCCCCCAGCTGTCACCTCACCTTGATTCTCTTGAACCACCACGATGGACTTCTTGGTGCTCACAGTTACTGGTGCAACCTCACGGCCTGTAAAGAGAACCAAGAAAAATAACATTAGATAAACTGACCGCAAAAATGCCAAATCATGGCAGTCCGTCTTGAGAGAAGGACAACTAATCAATCTAATAACCATAATTACAGACATGATCAGTTTGCCAAAGAATATCAGTTGAACTTGCATCAATTATATAGTGAACCCTTTGAAAATGGCCATCAGGGCAAAAGTCAATGGTGTTTCCCTTCTGACTCAAGGTTAATGGTGACAATGCAGATGGTTCTGTTGGTTTAGTGAGACTTGTTCTTTTCTCAGCCATCCTAACAGGAAACTGGTGCTGGGCCAGGCCCTTCCTTCATGAAGACTTTTAAATTAAACCAATTCCTATTGTGAAATTCAGGAAACAACAACCAGTGAACAGAGAGGAAGGGAAGTGGACGCAGAACTGACCCTCAATCAGTCTCTGGCGAGCACAGATGCACCCAGCAACCATAGTAGTAACATTTACAAAGCGATGTACAATTAAGAGGGCAGGGTTAGGGATTAAGGGCCCTGCTCAATGCCCAATGGTGAAATCACTCTGTCAAACCCTGGGGAATGAACCAGTGACCTTCTCCTCACAGACACAGGCTCACATGCAGAGCCACTCACTGCACCCTTATCCTGCTTATCACGTTATGGAATTCAACAGAAATACCACAGGGATCATCGAAAGTAAACTGTGAGTTGTGGGGACCTCTCCGGAAGGCATCCTCTCTTTGCTTTTCTGACTTGGAATTGCACTGGAATTGGTCAAGTGGTCTATTGTCGAGGGTCTCCTGTCGCACAGGGAGCCCGTCCTCCATAACTGCGGTACCCCACACAGGAACATTTAAGGGGAGAGCGAGCATGGAACCAGGAAACCAAAACTACAGAAATAAGCCAGCAGCCGCAACGTCCGTCCAGATGCTACGCAAAAGTAGCAAACTAACACCACGCAGATAGAAAAGCCTCGAGTGACGACCCGAGCCATGGCTGGAATGCAAGCCCCAGCTGTCCCGTGCCAGGCGTTTTATCACCAAGCTGCAGCTGTGCATCCAGCCCGTCCTTGTGGCTCCCGTGCCTAATCGCCAAGTCCCTCCCCCAACCGCGGCTAGCGTGGTATCTGCTTTCCATGGGCGCGCTCACTCTCTGAGGGCCATTGTCGCGCCTGTGGTGCAGGGGTGCAGCCCGTATCGACACCCCCCCCATCCCACCCATGATGCCTATTGTGTGTCCCTGACTGGAAAGAAAGGGAGACTGTTACCAGATAACCAGCAAGGCCTCAGCTACAGGCCACTGTTAATTCAAAGGATCTGCTCCCCGCATTATCCAGATTCATCTTACCGGAGTTTTTTTTTTAAACACTCTTTATCCAGTTGCTCTGTATTTACATATATTTACATTTATTTAGCAAATGTTTCTATCCAAAGTGACACAAAATTGAGAAGGCAGGGTCAGCCAGTCCCTGGAGTAGTTAAAGGCCATGCTCAATTGCCCAACGGTAAAAATGTTCAACGGCCCATGGGATTTGAACCGTCAACTTTCCGACCACGGGTGCGGTATCCTCACCAGCGAAACCAAACTCCACCACACAGTAAGGTATAAGATGTACTCAGTATGTCACCATAACAGCCTGTCACCGTAAAACCATAAAAGGTAAGTAAAGATTTAAAGTTTGATTTGATTAAAAAAACATTTGATTTGGCTAAAAACTGGAAACACAGAGGAGGGGTAGGTTTGGGGCTTCTGGGTAATAAAAAAGCAGTATAATATCTTTAACTGCTGGTAATACCAACTGAAAGCACAGGACCTTCAGGCGCACTGGAAGAACCCTACAAGCTTCCAATACTAATAACAACAGCAGAAACAGACATGGAGAACAGGCAGGGATGTAAATAGATGATTCAACCATCACACTGGGCTACAGCTGTGGAATGAGCTAGATCCTTGGTTCCCCAGCCCGCCTAATAAATTACCAAGGGGCCTACACAATTAAAGTGAATGACTGCATGGATGCTGTCCTATAAGGATCGGTCTCCATTTCCCCTTGTAAACAGGAATGGGAATGTCCACAAACCTCTAAACCTCATAGGTCATGACTGGAGCCACTTACCTGCCTGCGGTCTTAAACAGGCAAGAAAATGAAGTACCCTTGAAGATTTTTCCAATTACCACAGCTTTGTTTGGTACAGAAGTCTCACATTAAAACAACCACAGACTATAACAGAGCCTTGTATCAAACATGGATTCACTCAGTATATCAATCCTTATTCAACCATGGGGGGTGTGGTCTTTAAATAGCCAATTGTGCCAGTGCCGAGGAGTGACAGGCATACTCACCATAGTTTATAGAAGAAGAATAGAGTCACACATTGCCTATTCCCAGCACAGACCATGTGTGCCATACATCACAATCGCCATCATTAAACACCTCCTTCCGCTCAGTGACAGACCTGAGCAGAGCTCCAAAACACAGACAGGGCCTTCAAATTAAAGTATGTGCTGATCAATCTGATCTGATGTTTATAAGGCTTCTCCATTCTACAGAAGGAGACCGTTTAGTAAGTCACGTACACGTATGTACACACTCCCCAATGCATCACAGAATACCTGAGCTAAGGAGGCACCCAAGTACACTGTGCTGTTAAATATCCTTAACAGTGAATTAAGAATATAGGGGCAAACTCATTAACCCATCCAAATGATGATACAGCCTGGACTGGGTTTTAAGAGAGAGTCATGCAAATACTGAGATGCCCTGCTTCACAAAAGGTCATCACTACAAGATGTTTAAGAACACACCCTCCTAATCTGAATTGATGGCAAAGCATGAACCCCATACGCTGATCACCCATCAGATGCGAACCAAAATTCATGCTGGGATGTGTTTTGAGCTGGGTGCATTGTCAACATTATAGGACATCAAATCTAAAGCCAACAAGTGCATCAGAACATCATTTTCAGCTCCACTGATTTCATCACTCTTTGAGGCTTAAAGACCATTTTGAAAAATTACATAAACAGAAATGTTAATTTATCCATTACCAGGGGCACCGCGGGCGAAACATAATTGAATTAGTCTGGCTTGGGGGCAATATAATATGCTTTCATGGGGCCCAAAATCTGTAGCAACACCCCTGCCTATTACTGTACCATAAAGATGTATCACGTAAGATTGGAAAGGCTTCTACCTAATGTGTTTAATATACCTAATAGGTTTAAAACAAACATTTTAAATTACTTCAAATTAAATGCAGGCGTACCACTATTTCAACCGTTGGTGAATGTAACATTCACGTATATATTGCATGATTTATTACAGACAATATACAGACATTCATTCAAAAACTAAAACCCCTCACATCGAAATGTCTATTAATGACGGTTTAGTTACAGTTAGCGTTTCAATGTAAATGTAAATATATCCAATGACCACAATGCATTTTTTTTCCAAGTAAAGCGTTAACATCTGTATTGAGTTTATATTAGCCCGGCTATAACGCGACTGCTTGCGTAAATAATGAGTAAATAATAAAGAGTTTACATAACTAACTTTCTCTAAGCAACAAACAAAAAACCGCAAAGACGATAAGGAAAAAGATAAAAAGTGAAATACATCAGTGCCCTGCCACTGTATTCGCTTTAGAGCAAAAACTATACACTTTTGTCAAAGCGCACCAGAAGCACTTCCTGTTAACAGGAATCACAGTATTACTAATTATAAATTAATTATGCGATTACGTTTTACCAGTTCCGATCTGATGAAAATGCATTACATTAACAGATAGTGGTAGCGGGTACTTACTCAGCGATAGCAGGAGTGCAGCGGAAAGGATGTAGATTTCCATACTAATAGGTGATGTGTGGGTTTTGGAACGCTCTTAGCAAGTAATTATGGGATAAAACTTTTAGTTTTTCTAAGGAATTTCATCCGACCCGTAAGAGACTGGGGTAACCGGCGCAGCTGCCCAGCTCTGAGTGCGTCTTTGTGGGGGGAGCGCTGTCGCTCAGCAGGAGGCGGGCGGGGGGGCTGGACCCTCGGCAGCGTCCGGCAGCTCGTAGCTTAACTATTTTCACCTTTCTTTGTGAACGTGTTTAACACACCAAAGCTACTTCAGGCTAAAGCTCCAGAAATCTACTGCTAAGCAACACAATGTATACATTATATAAAAATGGGTTTTTGCTTGGGAAGAAAAATGACATAAAAATTGCCAAGGCTGAAACAATAAACAATAGGTATTATTCTAATAATAAACCCTCGTTTCATTTTAACCTTCACAAAAAAAACCTTTGATATGCTAAATTTAACATAAAGCGAACAGCTAGGCATATTCAAATCTTTCCTTCAAGTATTATATCACTCAAAAAAACCAACAGCTACCATCTAGACGACTATTTAGCCCTAACCCCGCAAATGAAAATTAGCAATCAGTTCAGAAATGTTAGGATGCTGCTAATTGTTATCACTGCTTTGATCACGTCCTTTAGCGAGGTGGGGAAGGGGAATAAGATAAGCATTCGCCTCTGCACACACATGAAAGCCAGCGGACTCGCGCCGTGAAACGCACAGGAACCTCTTTGGCTGGGATTTGTGACAAAGCTGTAAATACTGGAGCTGTTATTTTAACGAAGAATTCAAGTGGAAACAGGAAAAAAACAGCTGCGATTTCCACGCATTTTAAAGGACGTCATCTGACTATGTTATAATACACTCACCTTTAAAGCAACTGTTAATTGATTAAAGATCGCCGGATAAACATAATTATCAGTATAAATAGATTATTCCATTTTCTATCCCTTGGTGGCCCCAAATTGTGCTTTGATCAAACATTCGACATGACAGCTTGATATATTCTTATCCTTATCTTTGTGTCAGCCTAACAGACTGAGAACGCTCGTCTCTGAAAGTCATTTAACCTTTCAATTTGCTCATTCCTCATGACAGCACCTAATTCGGCGTGCAATCTGGAATTATGAACGAACCGACAATGAATGTTTTTAATTTTGCTGATTTTTTACCCGAGTCTAATAACTACAAATACAGAGTAAAACCACAGGTTTGGGGGGGGGGGGGGCAGGTGAGGAGAAATGACCTGAACTGGATTTCCAAACAGAAGTCTGGCAGTAAATAGGTCAAATTACTGACAAGTCACTTTCGAATTTATGCGAAGTTCAAACAAAAATCCACTCCCCAGACCCAGCAGCTCTAAAGCGCCTGTCAAAGTCGCCTGGTCTGAATGTGGCCCCCCACCCCCACTCCACACCTGTCCCCCAGCCCAACAGCCCCAGCTGCTTGGTGACACAGCCGTGCTGGACGTCGACTCAAATACAAGGGGGCCACTGTGTGTGCAGAAGCCAGGCCTGCTGGCAGCTTATGACAGCCCCTGTGCTCCGGACGCCCGCACTCCCAAAACACGCGGAAATATTTCAGCTGAGATTGGACACCCCCCACCTCAGGTTTAACCACACAGCTGGCTCAGGCACGTCACCAAGAGGGCAGCACTACCCAGGTTCACTCTTGACATAGAAATCACAAAAAACACATTAATCTGCCACGCATACCTAATTTCAAATGGCACATTTAAAATATCCACTGGAATCGTGCCCCCCCCCCATAATACCGTATACACTATACACAACGTTCAGAAAGACAGTTATCTAAACACAATATGACTTATTACTAGCCTATTTCAACATGTATCTGGGTTTGAGAAGAGTTGTTTTATTTTCCCAGAGCGTCCTTTAAAACAGAAGATTGTTTTGAGAACTTTGAAATGTTCTGTAAAAAGAAAAAACAGCCAAATGTTTCATACGGCTTGATTTACAATATATATTTGTGAGCAAATTTTTACATGTAAAAAATACAAAATAAAAATATAAATTTGCTTTATTTGGGTTTATTTATCAAAGGGAAAGAAGCTAGACCATCCGTGAATGAGCGCACTGGACAGAAAACAGACAAAGATAGGAAAGTGAAATATTTCGCCACTTGTGTTGCAGACACAGACATAGAGATGTCAGGAGCGAGTGGTGACATCAGTGCTGTGCTGGGGGAGGTGCATTCTGGGATTGCTGGACGTCAGAACCAGGAGTCTCCCGAATAGCTGACTCTGGGGATGCAGGCACCTCCACCTGGAGACGGACAGGGATACGGACGTTGCATTTCCAGACTCCCTCAGCCAGGCCAAATCCCGGCAGAACCCAGCAGTTGCGTCCCTGATGGCAGCAGGTGACCCCAAACTGCCCCCATAAAAAATAAACAGCTGTGCGAAGGGAGAGAGCTAGCTGTGCAAAGTCACCTGTCGGCCAGTAAAGTCGAATTAAGCGAAAGATGATCTTACCAAGCGCTCGGCTCTCTCTCTGAGTCTCCGCCATACAGTGTGGTGAGCCTGAGAAGAGAGACGCACGGATCGTCACATGCACGCACACGCACGCACACACACACACACACAAAGAAAACTGAATAAACATACTTTTAACAAGCATGAAAACATTCAGTCAGGAATGTCATTCCTGCCACTTGACTTTAAGACAGTCCATTTCGAATTTCATGTATTTAACATTACCATTGTTAATTATGAATTCCAATTACAGGTGAAGCTGTGTTACTGCCCACCTGTAGCTGCAGGGGCAGAGAGAGCCCCTGTGCTCGGCGACGCAGCCCCAGCTCCGCGTGGCCCAGACTGTGCAACGCAGTCACTTCATACTGAGAGCACTGGCCCGTCCTGGCCACCAGGGGGCCTCCACTCAGCAGCACGTGGTCCCCACACCTGAGAGACAGGACAGGAAAGGCGGGGTCCGTAACGTAGATGGAAGGGACAGGGCCAGTCAGACTGAGTCCTACCTACTGCTCAGGGTTACAAGGAGGCAAATTGGGAAACTCAACAGCCACTGTAAGAGATTGCCGGTTCCTGCCCACACAGGCATTTGCAGTGTAGTATTACAGTGTAGACAAGGCAGTTTTAGGTACCATCTATCCCAGACTGACCTGTAGAGAGTCACTAAACCGTTTCCACTCTCCGTCGCTCTGTCTTCCACCTCTTTCTGCTTGCAGCTGAGAGAAAAACGTTTGAAAGGAAAAAAAAAAAAGTGTTTCCATTATATGCGCAAAACTTTAGTCCCAGTTTCCTTTTCGAGAAAGCGAGGGAGGGCGGACTAACTTCTGCGGGAAGGAGACAGCGGTCAAAGAGGTGATGGAAATTAGAAGCAAGGCACAGGTTACGGAAATCACCTGCTGTGCGCAAAGACCTCCAAGGCCACAGGGGGCGACACTTGCAGAGGTTCCCAGGGCAGATTCTGCTGGATGAGCTGGTGGGCTTCCCGGGTCAGGGAGCGGAGCTCTTCCTGGAGTCGTCATCCACCGATCCCATCAGATGGGGAAAAAAAGCCTCACTTTTGTGTACAGCCAGATAGCTATATACACACACATACACACACCTGTTCACCATCTCAGATTACATCAATAACCAGACACAGCAGCTCTGATCCCAGGCTCTGTTAATAATGACGACACTCCCATAGAGCTCCACAGAGGCCGACTTCCTGGATTACTCACCCTTGACGGCACCCAGGAGTCTAACCGTGGATCCAGGATGATATCGCAACAAAATGCCCCTGAGGTCACTGCAGAGGAAACAGTAGGTGGCTGATTATACACTAAGCTGCTACTTGTGTTTATATACTGATGTCATGCATGCAATTGCCATCACAAATGTTTTATTACATTTATTACACGTTGTCTCAGCCTTCTTTTAGTCAATAGCAAAGCTAGTATGAGTGAGGAGTATCGCATCCTGTAACCTGGGCAGCCATAACAGGCTTCTCTATGGCAGTGCCCCCTGTAGGCAGGTTTGTATATCGACTCTGCGTCTGGTGAACCACAGCATCGCTGCAGTCTGCAATACCTGGTAGCTCTGGGCTTCTCAAAAGCTCCACGGTGAATTCTTCCTTGAAGGCATTCTGGAGTACCTGGCCAAGCAGGGCAGCACACGAACGCCAGTAAGCCTGGGGAAAGACACAGCGCCCCCTGGTGACACTCAGAGCAGCGATACAGCGCCAGAAAGCTAGCTGGAAACAAGGCTGGCCTCAAGCTGGCACTTGAAACAAAGGAAATGACTGGTACCAGGAGGTGTCAACAGTAACATTCTGATAGACAGGAAACAAATCAGAGGAGGAGGGTTACAACCAGCGAAAGGAGACACACCCTCTTCAGAGAGCAGGTCAAAGGAGAGCAGACAGCTTAATACCCAGCCATACATTACAAACTGCAGCCCAGTAACATGAACATACACTTTTATGTTTCAACCAACCAGCTGAGTTCTCTGTGACCTAATATACAAATAATGTAAATATTCAACTGGTTGGTTGACAGAGAACAAAATTTTGGTCTAGACATTTTCTTTCTGGACCTGAACTACACAAGTCTGATGTTCAGTTATAAACCGCTATTAATGAATAATAATAATAATAATAATAATAATAATAATAATAATAATGTAATACCGCATTCTTTGTGGTGGATGTTTATCAGTACTTTTAAGCTTTTGTACAGGATTCTTGGCATTAATGGATGCTTGCTGAGATTGAATTCTGAGTTAGAGAGCGAGAGAGAAGTGAGGAGAGCTGGTTGATACCTTGTTGACATCATGGGGTTCTTCCATCTTGAAATGAAGAAGTGACAGGGAGCAGGACTGGGTGAGTGGCTGGTACATTGGCCAGAGCTGCCCGTCCACCAGGGCCAGAGCCGAGCTGCTCACGTGCCACTCTGTCAGGTCTGAAAGGAAAATGGGTTGGTACACCCTCCTGTCAACATCCCCAGGGCTAATTACAATCTAAACATGAAGATATCCAGTATAAACACCCCAGGAGGCTCTCCATCCTATGCAGGAAACATATAGATGAGAAAATATAACATATTTACATTCTTACATTTGCCGACGTACATTTTTGAAAATGCAGGCTCAGGTTAAGGGTCTTGCTTAACAGTAAAATCTGCTGATTCGGGAATTCTAACCTGCAAGCTTGGAATCACAGGCACGGTGTTCTAACCCACTGAACCACACGCCTCCAGCCGAAATTACACAGGAGCGCACCTGTGCCCCCTCACCACCACATGCAGACCCCTTCCCAGCCCTTCCCCGCACTCACGCCGAGCACAGCAGTGCGGCGTGGAGATGCCCTTGTTCATGATGAGCAGTGTCCCCTGCTGGCCGGGCACCTGCAGCGTAACCTCTATCTTCTCCGTACGCGTGATGAAAGCGCGCTGCCTGGCCTGCTCCTTCGCGAACAGCTCTGCCGCCGAGAGTCGCGCAGCTGCCGTTGCTGTGGACGCCGTCCCTGTCAAAGGAAGAGACATTAGTGTCATCTATTCTCTTCACACAATATAAAGAGAATTTCCCTAGAAGGCGCTTTTAAGTTAAAATTACACAGCTATACATACAGTAAACTGGTTAAATTTGCAGACGACACCAAGGTGGGCGGTGTAGCAGATACTGATCTAGCAGCTCAGAGGCTTCAACGGGATCTGGATTTAATTAGCGACTGGGCTGATATTTGG
>JAODKL010000001.1:45205442-45233899 GCA_026780765.1 Petrocephalus schoutedeni | reverse complement strand
AAACTGTAACTCCATGGAATTCAAAGGATGAAATGTTGAGTTGGGAGAGAGAGAGGGGTGTGAAGCACCAGTTCCGACATAGTAACAGACCTGTGCCACCGCCCCTACCAGTCTGGCGTGGAGAGTGAGAGAGGGTCACATTGCTTTCCTCTGGGTACTTCAGTATCCTCCTTTCACCCAAAACATACAGTTAACTGGTCTTTCCTATCTTTTATGAATGGACAGACATCTCATTCAGAGGGCTTCTCTGTCTCCTATAGGCCCCATGCCCCAGTGACCCAAGCCAGGATAAGCAGTTAAAAAACAAGATGGATGGAAATTTGTATTATTTGAAAAATCCAAGTCTTTGGACTGCTAGAGAAAACAGGAATGCCCCGAGGGAATCCACACGACACAGAGAGAATGCGAAAACTCTGCACAAAAGCCCTATTAACAATCTCAGCGCTACCCAGCCCTACTATAAGTAACCAAACAAAATACAAGACTTGCACACAGTCCCGACATTTTGAGTTTTTTTAATTGCAGTCACAGATTTTTACAAAATTCCCCTTGCTTGAATGGAAAAAATGGTCCCCACAAGCATCAAAATAACAGGTTTTTGTCAAATGTAATATTCACAGAACCCCCACCCCTACACACACACACACATACACGACCCATGAAGGTCTAAAGCAGCTGGTAGGAGCCTAAGGTGGGGGATTCTGAGACCGTAATGAGCAAAGGCAGTTGCTGATGATGCATGCTTGTGCTGAAATGACTAAGCTGTCTAGGGTGAGGCCCAGAAGCTGGGTGTGGTGCCCATCCTGTCCCATATTAATCTGCTGGCTTGTCCCCCCCCCCCCCCCCCCCCCCCCCCCCACCTACAATATCACCCCTTAAACATCATCAGTGTTTCTAGCCAGCATTTACTGAGACAGCATTAATCAAAGAGCCCAATTAGTGAAAGACTCCATTACATCGCAATTAACCGAGTCTCACTTTGAGCTCCTGAATGAACTGTTGGCATCATATTGTACTGCAGCTGTAGGTTGCTATCAACCTACAATAAATTTATTAATTACCACACTACTAGGTAGCACTGTTGTCTGTCACCCCAGCCCCCTTCTAGGTTCCCCAAAGAACGAGGCGAATCTCAGCTAGGCAGACAGCATCACCTCCATTCTTCCATGTGGGAAAAAAAAACACTCAGAGGAATTTTCAGTTTAACCTTTTATTGATGATCAGTCAAATCACACACTGACATCACAGGTTTGCAGGTGCGCCGAGCACGGAGAGGCCGCATAGCGATAGCTGAGTGGAGGGACTCAGTAGGTTACAGATCCATCCCTGTGTCTGGTTGGTTATGGGTTCACATCACACGGCCAGCAGAGTAATCATGTCACCGTTGGGTCTTTCAGCGAGGCCCTTAAGCCCAGCTACTCCGGGGACACCGGCTGACCCCAGAGTCCTGGACGGGCAGCAGGAAGTGGAGACCACGAGGACGAGGAGCAGCCCAGAAGGGAAAACGCTGCTACGCTGGGGTCAGTACTCCCAAGACCCCAGTCATGGACAGCATTAACCTCACCCAGACCACACAGAGCGTGCTTACACGAGAGCCCAGGTTTACAAGAACGTCTGCCCATGGAGCAGGAATCAGCAGAGCAGCAAACTCCTTGGTGTTTGGAAACACCTGTGCTGGTGAGGCTGTGGCACCCAAACGCTGCATAAATTCCCCAAGCATTTTATTAATGACTCCTCCATCCATCTACACAGGATTATTTACCAGATTGAGTGAATAATCATTAACAAGGGATACAAAACTAAAATGCAAAAATAATACAATCATAAAGAACATTGACGACATTTTATATAACTGCCCTGTGAAATATTTGAGATATACCAACAATGCCCTGCTCTCTGATATCTGCTGTGTGCAAATTTCACAGAATTACAGTTTTATTCATATTACTCTTCACTCTTAAAAAACATAAATGAGGTCAGTATAATCATACATATCACATGGTCCACCAGAAGCCTGTTCTGACATCTTAACACGTGCCACGTCTGTCCTCCTAGGTCCTCGTGCCCGTCAGTGTTCGGCCACCACATGCCGAGATTGCCCCACAACACAGGACTAATGCTAACAGACAGGAGTCCTTCAAAGATCAACCCCTATCACGATTAGCATTAAACCTGGGCTGGGCAGGTGTGGCACAGCTGGGAGGTGGGGGTGGGGGGTGCCAGCCTGAGATAATGCATGGGTGTCATGAAATGAGTAAGATGTCTGTTTCCCCACCTCAAGAGCCTCGAAGGCTGAAATGGAAGAGAACTGGGTGTGCCCCCCCCCGCGATTTATGTTATCCTAACCCATATCTTACTTCTGGCATGACAAAATGATGAAAACTGAAACATGTGCAACGAAAAGTCAGTACCGAATCTCTTCTCGCAACACGGTGACTTCCTGATTGTCCTTTCAACATAATTCTAGACAACTGCATTCTGTGCTTCTCTGCTTCATCGCTGAAGTGTCCCGCCCAGGAGTTTTATTAGAGGTTTTGACTTAATTCCTAACATGTCTAAGTGACCTGCCAACAGAGGTGGACATTTCAGGTCCGGAAAGTAAAAATCCAGACCAGGATTTTGTTTCAACCTATTAGCTGAGCATAAAGAATCCCAGTCACATAGTGCTCAGCTGGTTGGTTGAAACAAAATCCTGTTCAGGATTTTTACTTTCTGGACCTGAAATGTCCACCTCTGCCTGCCAAAATGGGTTTCGAGAGGTTGTAACTTAACTCAGCACTTTTATGTGCTAAAATGGATTTTTACCAACTTTCCAAAACTATTCCTGCATCTTAAAAACTGTGACAATGAAAAAAGAAAGTGGCAAGTAATTCCCGAACTTTCAATAACAGCTTTCATTATAAATCAGTCCAATCAACCAGACTGAATGCTGTATTTTACCATGTTTTAAATGTGCTGTGAACATGACATGTCCATTAACACAACGCCTGCCCAAGTCCTTATCCCAGGGCACAGTATCACTGGTATATCATACAAATATCACATTTGTATTGAGACTTTGTATTGAACCTTAACCCTACATGAAACATCACACTTAGCACACACCACATGGCTATGGAATTAGCGACTACATTTTAGCAACAGCTGTCACCTCTCTCTAAGGCTTACAAAGATTGTATATCAGTCTATTTCAGCACATCCCATCAGAAAGTGACCAGCATTTTTATAACACCCCGCAGAGCAACCTGTCAGCTGTACAGATTTACAGGCAACGGGGAAAACGAGGGTGAAGAGTATCAACCCGAGCCAGGAGTAACGACATTAATTGTGACTGAAGGAGGGAAAAACAGGAACCCTCCTTCAACCGGGGCGAGAGTTGAACCTCGTGGACCAAGCCATGAGTCCCCCTCATCAAAACGGTCTAACAAACCAGTGGGAGCGTAAGTAGTACCACTCAGGGTCTGGTGAGAGCCACTTCCCCTCCTGCCGCATGTCTCGGTATCTGCTCGCATGCACCTCCACCAGCTTCCTGTCTGTCGGGGAGCCTGCATGGGGCTTCCTCTGCTGTCAGCTTAGTCCTCCAGTCAGCCAGGAAATCCTCCCACCCTGCTCTCTCCCTCTCTGTCTCGCTCTGTCACTCCGGGGTAAAAGACTCAAACAGACACCTGCTGCCTTTTTATACGTCCCGATGTGACTCATCCAAATTTCCCTTCAAACTGAACATCAGAGGAAGGAGAAAGTGCCGTTTTTTTTCTGCGTCAAACCCCACAACCCCCCCCGGGGAGGACCACCACCCGCCAAAGCCACAGCTCTGTCGAGTTACCTCAGAGCCGAGTCACCCCACTGAAGGGGAGCCCAACACTAAGAGCCCTCTTTAGCCACTCTTTAGTGTTTCTGACTAAGGCCGGCTCACAGCGATTATTCGACAGGGTGAATATTTCTTTTAAGTGCTCAGTTATGTTCAGTTGTGTTAAGGAACCTGGAGGGATCCTTCCCGATCGTACATGGAGCTGTGCTTGATCTCAAGCAAGGTTTCGGCCCACAAGGACTCTGGTATTTGCCGGAGGAAGCCTTCCCAGCGATGACTTTTACAGGAACTTGATGGGACTTTCTGAGCCTCTCATTGGGATTCCTCTTTTACTCATCCATCTAGTTTGATAAAATGTGTGCCATCAGAGAAAAAGCAACTTTAGGTCGCGATTTGAGAAACCCCAGGATGAATTCTTACACTCTTACACTCGTTACCTCGATTAGGTCATCTTCTGCACCTGACAAAACCGAAAACTATCAATCACCGGCAAATCATCCTAGATCGCTGAATCAGATGGACCCTTCAGTGGACAGCAGTATGACAGAAAGAGTCACCATCCGATCAGAAGATTAAGGTGCCTTGAAATGAACATTGGCACATTTTAACAAGATTTTTTTTAATTAATTCTCAGCCTTGTGTAAATACAGTATAATTGTGAAAAAATCCAACTTAAATGTCAAAGAGTAACTATTTCTGAAGGCTGATTTGTTGAAAATTTCCAGGTCTTTGGGGGCCCTCCCCTGATGAGTATATCTCACTACATTAAATAACCTTAAATGACTCAAGTATTAGTGGCCCTTCCTGCTCTCCCTCTCTCTCTCTTTCTAACCCACTGGCTCTCTCTGTCTCTCTCTCTCTAACTTCCTCTCTCTCTCTCTCTCTCTCTCACTGGCTCTCATTCTCTCTGTCTCTCTCTCTCTCTCTCTCTCTGGTTCTCATTCTCTCTCTCTCTCTCTCTCTCTCTCTCCCTGTGTGCCAGAGGCAGCTTTTACCACGTTCTGGGTCTCGGCCACGTGGAGGGCCTTCACCGGGGAGGGGGGGGGGTGTTGGGGCCATATCCTTTGGCGTGGCAGCGCAGCTTACTGAAGAAGGTCCCGGGGTCTGCTTCCCCGCTGCATTTTGGCATGCCGTCCACATTTCCTGTAATCACACTCCTGTTTGCTAATAACAAACCGGGCAATTTACTAGGTGCACAGCTCTGTGTAATAGTGCACAAAAATAAAACATCATGCAGCCCTTCAGGACAACAAGCCAGAAAACACATATGTGTATAATGTCGATATTTCCAGGAAGATTTAGTAATAAAGCATTACAACTGAATCTTTCTTAAAAATACGAAAACAAAACGTCAAGATGAATGAATTAAAAAAATGTAGTTTCAAATAAACACAATACAAACACAAACAGTAACTGACCACTAATATTGTTCATATTATTTGCATCCAGTAGCAAACCACTGTTAACAAACTTCCTCGAAGAAATGCGGGTCTTTTCAACAATATTTATAGATACAAACATTATAAGTTACATTTGTATATAATGTCCTGTTGCTTATAAGATAGTGGCATGTTGAACTGAGCACCCTACACAGGCTACGAGGTGCTACTTTGCATGTCGCACTGGTAGATATTCAAAGTCACGGTTTTAATATTTTAGGATGAACACTGTGCGCGTCACCCTCAAAAACGTTCACCTACACCTTGGTTTCTTATAACCACGTCACACAATCGGGGGAAGCGTTTAGCATTTTTTTCCACCCGGAGTGATCGTATCTCCGGGTTCTAAGGGCTTCGCAGAGACGGTGGCTGGAAACACCGCCTCTCAGATGGGCCCGATCGCGGCGCGTAGGTCGACGCAGACGCCGTTTCCTCCTCGCTGCCCTGGTGCCGCATATGTACTTTCTGTTCCTCATCCCCCGCCCTGCTTAAAAAGTAATAATTAAAAAACAACTACACTTTAAAACATGAAAGAAAAAATCGTCCCGGTCCGATTATTACTATATTATAATACTATGATATCGGAAGCTGTTTCATTTAAAGTAACAGCAGGGCCAGCGGGAGTGATGATGAGGAAAACCCAACGTGTATGTGTTTGCGATTAAGTCTTTCCCCAATAAGCTGTAATCTACATACGACCGGGGAAATTTGCCGACACAGTGGAAAATGCCAAAGTGACAGGGACTTAAGCTAGCTTTTTGGTTTTTTGTCAGTGCCCGCCGCCGTTGGCGGTGAATGCAAATAAGATGCATGATGCTATAGACGCCCTCCTGCTTCCTAAAATTGGTTGAGAGCGTCTGATGTTCCATTTTTATGCGCGAGTATCCTGATACTCCTTTGAAAAATCAATTTAACTTTTTTACGTTCGGCTTCAGGCTTTTCTTTTGGGGATGGCACAGTATTCATATGGTTTGGGGAGGCACAGTATTCACATGGTCTGTGAATGCCCAATAGCTCAGATTGCACCTGCAGTCAGATCAGAAGTTTCATGCGCGCAGCCCGAGTTCTCGTATGTCTAAGTTGAACAGGGATTTCAGAGAAATCAGCGTGGGTGGTACTACGGTAAACCAAAAGAGGGGGGGGAGATTTCCTTAATGTAGGATTCCTTTGGCAGAATTTGGAGGAGGAGGGTTTAAATCCACAATTTATACATTTAAAAAGATAGGACTAAGATGAGTAGAAAGCACTCGATCCTTTGGGGGACATACTATATATTAATATAGCCAGGGAAGTGGCATACATTTCCCAGAATGACTCTCTCACTCTCATTGGTGTCGCAGGTCCTCCTGCCAGAACTCTTCCTGTAACCCGTGGTTTTTTTTCCATGGAGATGCTGGATTGAAGTGTGAAACGTTTTAAAAAGTCACCGAATACGCCCTTTACTGTTAGCTCCCTTTAACCTGGAAAGTCCAGTGTTCAGTGTCAGACCACACTGACATTTCAGATCAGTGGCACTGCAAGCAAAGCTGAGTGATCACTGCACTAGAAAAATTCCCTGTTGTCATACCAAAACAGTAATACGGCTCTCAGTATCATCTGATGGCAATTTAAGATCGAGAAGGAAGCAGCAACACACTCCAAATAGGCGATCGCTTCTGAGCTGACCAGCAGGGGGCGTGTGTGTTAAGATGTGCACTGGTACCCTGAAGTATGGGTGCGTTGGATGACCTTGATATAGGTGCGGGGAATGGATCCATCAGCATGACAGATTACATTAGTTTATTTTATCAGGTTTAATCACAAAGATGAACCTTGTTAATACAAGTAAGTTACCTCATTTGCTCAAGTAATATATTCAGCTATGTGACGTAGACTGGGTAGACTGGGAAGAACATCAGGCATAGTGAAAATCCTGGATAAGTGTACAGTTCCAAGCAGCGCAAAGATCACTTTTGTGGCTGCCAGCTTACAGCAGCTCTGTGGCCAAACATTTCAGCCACTGTGGTCTTGTATCTCATCTTTGCTGTGGTACACTCCCGATAAACCTCTGTAGATCGGATGCAGGATGCAAAAATGTCAAACACGAGTTGTGAGCCAGTCACCATGGCTGCCAGTACCCATGAGAGAATAGCAGAAATGGATTTGCAGCAGCATTCGGATAAATATACTGATATGTCTATGTAAAATAAAGTCGAAACTGCCGGCATGTATTTTTAGTTGACTTTTAAAGTTTGAAGTTGGCCTGGCAGTAGGTGGTAGCAGGTTGATTTATTTGTATGTACATGTCACTTTTACTAGGAAATAGAGATTGGCAGTGAATGTCTTACATAGAACTTAGAGTGCTGGAAAGTGTGACTAAAAGTTCTTAGAAAATGTTTAATCATTTTTATTCTTCAATAATTCCTGTCATTAACTGTCAGTGTCCTGGAAGAAGTGCAAAGTTTTTCCACTAACACTAACAATTTCACTAACAATAAATAGCTATTTAGAGAGAAAATATTAAGAAAGCGGGGAAAATATTTGCTTTTATCCCATGCTCCTCCAGCGATCTCCTTTGATGGTACATTTTAATAGTCTTCATCCATGCAATTCTGACTTATTCCACACGATGGCAGTGTTGCCAAAGTGGTTCTCAAAAGATTGCGAAATTTTACCACATGGGGGCACTGTTGCAATAGCGTTGTCGTCAATAGACTGTGAAATCAGATTTCCCAGAAAGCCGTACATGCCTTTAAGAACGTAGACTTTTGCGTCTCCCTTAATATGATATGCTTAATTATTTCAACACCCTTTTAAATCGGTTGTTTGTGTGGCGTAACTGTTTATGACCTGATTCTGTTGTGAATAATTTTCATCAAAATGCATCGTTCGTTCCTGTTTTTAAAGTAAAGAACGTCTTTAATAACACATTTTCGGAAGAGGCGTTGAGCTTTGACTGGATGGTGGTTGGTCACTTGTGTCTGGATAATCTAGTATGTTTTTTTTTGGGGGGGGGGGGGACAAAACAATCGACATTAGTGTCGTATTTAACGGCGTTACCATTGCTATACAGGATTTGGAAACCAGCCAAGGGTGGCAATAGTTTCCGCCGACAGCTTCTGCATTTTTTTTCACCTGCTTCTCACTTCCTCACTCAAATGCCTACACTCTCAGAAAACAGGGATCCAATTTGTACCTTTGCTTGTCACTGAAGCTGTATCCTCAAGCATCATCCATTTCTACCCTATTGCTGCAGGTAATTGTGCCTTTTAAGGTACAAAAATGGATTATGAGGATGTACCTTTGGGGGGTAGATTCATGTTGTTTGCACTTTTGCACTTTGGGGATGTTCCTCAGTGTCCATTTCTGTACCTTCAAAGGTTCAAATTAGAGTAAAAGGTACATTTACCTATAGCTATCAGGTACAATTGGCAGACCCTTGAGGGTACAGCCCCAGGGACAAGCTACGGTAGAAATTGGTCCCCTTTTGTCGGTCGGTGTGGAGTCATATGTCTGCTTTTGCAAAATGGTATACAATACAATTTTATTTATATAGCACATTATCACAACATTACATTGTCTCAATGCACTTTACATTATCTCTGCGACATAACGACCCCCCAGTGAGCAAGCCAAAGGTGACAGTGGCAAGGAAAATCTCCCTAGGAGGAAGAAACCTTGGGAGGAACCAGACCCAAAGGGGGAACCCATCCTCCAGGGGCCGGCAGAGGAGTCAAACCGTACAAAACAAAACAAGACAGAACTAAGTTTATATAGAATATTTGATGAAATTTTTGTCTCTATATGGGGCAGGCAGGTGCTGGCTCAGGGTGCTTGATTGTTGATGGCAAGATCAGCAGTGGTACAGCAGCAGGGAAGGGAGGAGAGGCATCACAGGAGTCTAGGGCAGGCAGGCAGGAGGGGAGTTGCCGGAAGTAGAGTTAGTGGTGTTGCAGACAGCAGAGTAGGTGGAAAATCTTCAAACTCATGGGTCTCCAGGCAGCACACCCCAGAAGGGGTGGGGGGGGGAGTAAGACCTTTTGCGATAACACCTGTTCTCAGTACTTTACACTTCATTTTAAAATGCATTTTAAAAAAACGCGCATGCAATCAAAAAAAGAAAAAGTGCCAAAGCCCTGTGTTTTGTTTGGTTACTGATAGTTAAGGTTAGGGTTGAGTTAAGGATTAGGGTTTCGCCAGTAGAAATGAATGGACGATCCTCAATGAAACAGGAATACAAACGGGTGTATTTACTTATTTTTATGATTTTATATACACCTATTAATGGTTTAAAATGGCATTTCCAGATTATTAAGGCATGGATTCCTGCAATAAACACTTGCAACAAGCTGTTTGCATGCATGCACCGTGATGTAACACCCTACCTTTGACCTCTAGAAGGGTTCTACATAATTGCGATTTCATAAGAGGCGTGATATGATGGTTTTTACATTTTTTTCACTTTTTTGCGATTTTCAGAGCAGATTTGGGCGTAATTATGGGAGAGAACTGTTGGTGTTACAGCGATGAATTGCAGTGCACAGATTTCACTGGAGCGATCGGCACGGGTATAGAGTAGGGAAACAGTGACAGTCTGTCAACATGAGAAATAAACGCCCTGTTCTGGTAGGCAAGAGAGAAAAAACGACAACCTCTGGGTGTGTGCATCATAGACAAAAGAAACAAAGTTAATCTTTAATTAAAAATATGTTCCCTTCGCGATGCAGGGGAAGACAGGAAAACAGCCCTAACTACAATAGCAAAAACTCAGGAAAGCCTTCTTTTCCAACGGCAGTGCTGATCCCACGCCCTTTTCTGCGTTTCAGTTATTAACCTGAACTTTTATTTTCTAGGGTGGCACGGTGGTGCAGTGCTTAGCACTGTTGCCTCACACCTCTGTCTCGGTCAAAGTTTCATATGTGTGGAGTTTGCATGTTCTCCATGTATCATTTGTGGGGTTTCCTCCGGGAACTCCTGTTTCCCCCCACAGTCCAAAAACATACTGAGGTTAACTGGAGTTAATAAATTGCCGGTAGGTGTGCCTATAGGAGTGAATGGTGTTAGTGAGCCCTGCGATGGGTTGGTGGCCCCATCCTGGGTTGCTCTCTGCCTTGCCCACATGCTTCTGGCTCCAGACCCCCAGCAACCCTGGATAGGACGAGTGATTTTTCTTCTATTACCTTTCTAATTACTGTACAAAGGCATATAATGGGGGCGATATCTAAGGCGATTAATCGGGCAAAAGTGCGCTAAAAGTGTTAATTCAGATTTGAGTCAAATTATTAAAATAGAATTAAATATTTTCACACTATGCAACAATCTGTTAAAAGCTGCTTTAAAGAACCAAAGACGTTTCCGCTGAGTCTTTCCGGCTAACTAAAAGGCAGTTCTGGGTAGCTAAACAGTGCTGTCTGCAGGATTTTATTTTTGCGCTGTTGTGTCACTATTTCATCTTCCGCGCGAAGCCACATTATTCGCACTGCACACAGACACGCTATCCTGTGGGTACATGCACTGTGTCCGAGCCCTCCGGCGGCACTGGCACCGCCATTGGCGACGAATCGAAAGAGCGGCCGCCTTTGCAGACTCGGGCACTGAAAATCGCTATTGACTTTCCGCTAGCTGCACCTACCTGCCCTTGTGCTACCGATCGTGTGGAGCTGAGTGAGCGCCTGTCTGATTCTAGCGGCTTTGTTCACCACGACTCAAACCTCGGAAATGCAGGGGTGGCGCGCCCGGGGAACTTCTGGAGAATTGTTAATAATGCAGTAATGAACGAGCGCGAGAAAGGTTACCCTCAATTATAAACTAATAAAATTGTAAAACTTTATTATCCGAAGCTGAATTATATCTGATTTATAAACAAATGTTTATATCTGAGCTTTTCAAAAGCAAACTAAATATACCCCACAAAGTTCAGATGTGTACCCCCAAACTGGTAGCTACCAATGGTCACTATACTGCCCAATACAATTAAATAACCTCCTAACATTCCTTATTTATCCACCGAGCTAAATAAGAGTTGAACCTCAAAAAAATGCCAGTGCTTGTGCTTAAAACTGCTGAAATGACAGTCATCCTCGCGTTTTTGGTATAATGAACTTGTTATTATAGATGACTGTCTGTGTTCAGTTTAAAGAACTAAAGGGTGTGGTGTAGCTTCACGACTAAACTAAATGAAAACAGTAATATGACTAAAGAAAAAAGGCAGTGAAAGTAATTCTGAAATAATGATTAAAGAAAGCTGTGAGAGGTCCAAAGTGACACGGTCACTCAGTTCACCACCGTGTTTTTTTTATTCTTCTGTGAAGCGAAGAGATTCATCCGGGTGCGGGCTGGCAGTCTTACTCAAATACAGCAACGCTTGTCTTTTCCGCCTATCCGAGTTTGGGCGATTGCGCAGGAAGGCATTACACCGTGCAGGGAATGTGCCCTTCGGCGCAGGGCGGGAGAGATGGCGCAATCGTGCGCTAAGAGGAAGCAGTCGCCCCATACTTCTGTTTTTTTTCTGCAACAAACCACCAGCATGAAACACATGGCCATTCAGAAACAGTGCCCTGCTGTCCCAGTGTCACAAAGTGCTGGTCGAGGCGTCTTTAATGTCATCTTCAGTTCTATGATCTATGGCAGCGTTTCTCAGTGCAATCGCCAGGGATCTCCATCTAGGCACTCCGAGTGGGAGGGAGCAAAAATGTAGACTGGGGGGTCCCTGGGGACCGGACTGAGAAACTGTGATGTGTGGGTCATACAAATCAGTACATTTTAATCTCGTTGGCTGTCGTCGGTGCAAAGAAGCACTAATAAATAGAATATAAATACATTTAAACATGATATATCAGTATATTTTTAAGGACTTCAGCTTTTCTTTTCTTTTTTTCTGAAGCACCTGAAGAATTTTACACAGGATTATGCCGTTACATTTCAGAACCTACTCAGAAGCCTCAGAAGCTGCAGCTTAACGCAAAGCCACCAGCAGATATTAAACCTGTTTTCGTATTAAAAATGCTAATGACAGAGACCGCTGCTGATTGTCAGTCAGTACAAAGCAAATGTTTCAGAAGTTGTGGAACAGTGCAGTTAATAGGTGCATGCCGAGGTGGTGCCGAGTGATTCATTCAGCTATCGTTCTCTATCTTTTAACCACATTTGTGTGTCTCTCCTCCCGCACACACACACACACACATTCGTGCTCAGATACGCCCTCCTTCTTTGCTTCTCTCACAATCTCTCCATCTCTCCAGGGCAGAGCAGTACCTCACCCACTTGGCAGGTAAGACTTGAAACTCCGTCCGTCGTATATAACTCTGCTTTCAGTCGCTTTTTCCTTACGACAATCCCAAACCCCATGGAGGAAATAAAAGCTCTTGCGTCTTGCCGCATTTCTGGGTGCTAGTACGGAGTGCCGTCATTCCAAGCCTGTACGTTCGGGGAGAGCCGGCGTGCCCTGCCTCGTGTCGTTGGGAGCGTGTGGATACCTGTGGCCAAGTGAGATTAAGGATGAGGTATCTGCTTAGGGATTGCTCTACTGGGATGGATAGATCTCTGGAGGAAATTGGGGGTGCATTTTTAGAGATATGATGGCATGATTATCCATGAAGTCATGTGACTGGAGGAGATAAGGGGGTAAGTAGCGGAGAGACTGGGTCAGCCTGATGTGTGAATATCCGCGCTGTTTTTCACAGACCAAATGAGCAGCATAATGAATAGAGGAAGCGGCCGTTTTCTGTGTTATTTGCCCCTTCTGATGCACCTTATCTCCTAATCTCTACTCTTTTCCTCTCACATTATGCTCCATTATGGATGGCTTTTGTATTAGTATTTGTAGCTTTTTAGGAATTATTTGCTTTCATTAATGTCCCTTGTCTTTCTAGTGTCTTCCTGTCCCCCAGCGTTTATTGTGAATGCAACATCAGAAGTTTATAGGGTCATAGCCCGCATTGAGCAAAAAAGTGCTCTGTTTCCAGCTGTGGTATCACATGGTGAATTTTTAAAGTAAAGTGAATTTTTTTTTGTGTCCATCCGGAGCCAGGTTGGGAGGCTACAGCATGGGGCCACCCTTTCTCAACCAAACCCAGAGCAGCACCCCTGCTGCAGTCCCTGCCGGCGGCCAGCAGGAGGCGATACGCGTGATCCAGATGGTGATCACCATCCTCATCTTCCTGGTGGGCGTCCCGCTGAACGGCCTGGTGGTTTGGGTGCTGGGCCTGCGGAGGGGCAGGCACAACAGCGGCACAGAGGGCCGTGGTGCCAGCAGCTTCCGCGTCTACGTGGTCAACCTGGCCCTGGCCGACCTGGTGCTGCTGCTGCGGACGCCCCTTATGCTGGGCTACCTGGCCCATCACAACACGTGGCCGTTTGGTTTGTCCGCCTGCCGCCTGATCATGTTCCTCCGAGGCCTGGGCCTATACGCCAACGCCTTCCTGCTGTGCGCCATCTCCATGGAGCGCTGCCTCTGCCTGATGAAGCCTCTCTGGTTCCGGATGCGCCGATCCCGCTGGGCCGTGCCGCTGGTGTGCCTGGTGCTCTGGGTGCTGGCCGCCTCCCTGTCGGCACCCTACGTGGGCACTGCCACCCTTTTAAATGAAACTCAGTGCTGGGAGACCGACAGGGGCCGTCCGGGATCGGTCAGGGCCCTCCTCATCACGGAGTCCATCCTGGGCTTCATTCTGCCCCTGCTCATCTTCCTCTGCAGCAACGCGGTGGTCATCCTCACCGCCCGGCAGGCCGGCGAGACGATGTCCTCGGTGTCCAGCTCGGCGTCCACCACGTCGCTGCGCTTCGTCAGGCTGTACCGCGTGCTCTTCCTCACTATGCTCTTCTTCCTCACCTTCTGGGTGCCCTATTACACCTTCCGCTTTGTGCAAACCCTGAGGCGCAGCCAGGAGCCGTGGGTCACCGGCGGCCTGTATGTGTCCCTCTACATGGTCTACGTGAAGAGCGCGCTCAACCCGCTCCTCTACGTGTTCGCCACAAGGGGGCTCAGCCGCACCATCCGGGCTTCACTCTTGTCCACCGTTGACCGCATCTTCAACGACGACACGTCCGACTACATACGCCGCCGGTCCCTGCGTAGGCAGGATTCCCAGCTCTAGTCAAGGGCACAGAGTAGGGTATGTGCCATCAGGACATGTCCCTACTAATATTATTGGAATACCCTACGTATTTAGGGGGGCAGGGGGTCCAATGTTGAAACTAAACTTACACCCTCGGCTCTAACCGATGCCAAATCCAGATTGACTTTGCCCGAGGCCTCGGTCGAATGTGTAGGCACCAGTAAGCCGGATTCCTGTAGGGTAAATGCTGCCCCTGTATTTCTCTGCCTTAACTGTGGTGCCCGTTAGCATGAATCGGACAAAATGCAAAGTATCGCTGCAGGGTAATCATTGGAGACGGACAGTTTTATCATGACAACGGTGACATCTGACAAGTGAATAATGACCCAGACGTATGGAGGGGCACCTTCACGTGTAGCATCTCCGGGACTGTAACTGGATGCAGAAAGAGCCGTTTTTCACTTCTATACATATGTGTTTGATTATTTGCTTCTGTTTTCATATGTGCGTCAAAGTGTTTTTGACATTATGTGTTACCATCCGATAGGCATTTATTTTTTTAAATAGTTATTTATGTTTATAAACAAAAATAAACGACCATGTCCGTCAACATTCTAGCAAAATGTTTTGATAAGCTCGTGAGCACTTGTGCGGGTTTTGAGTGCCAGCCTTCTCATGCTTTGCCAACAAGGATCCGTTACTGTAATATCCTACTGAATCCCGACGTACGAGTGGCCACTGTTTCTTTGGATCTGCTCTTTGGCCTCTGAAGTGGGTTGGCTGACCACAATGCAAAGCTCCAAAACCAATCAGAGAACACCCACACCTCTTAGCCACTGACCCAGTCAAAATCTGATGTGTGCCATTTCTGGTTTATGTTATTTATTCATTTATCAGTTGATTATCAAAAGTGATATACATTTTTTTGTGTGAGATATCAGACTCAGACAGATACTGGAGCAACTGGGGATTAGGGGCCTTACCCTAACAAACCCTGTAACTTTAACCAGTAATCTTCCGTTCACAGATACAGTAACCTAACCGACAGAGCCACATTGGCTTATTTATTTAGGTGTCTCACTCATTGCTTTAAAAATTATATGTACGGTCCTACCGCAGAACTGTAGGCATCAGTCTGCTCCATACATGCTGCCACTTTAAGAGGTCCTAGTAGTGACAGAGAAGCTCGTCGAATGGGACTGGTGCCCCGGGCCAGGAGACAGCCAGACCCGGCACAGGATACAGGATAGAAGCATGGAACTTACGGTGCCCCTGACATCTCCTAACATGTGAACCGTGTCAATACTTAATTTCCCTCACACATCCTCAGCAGCTGTCAGCTCGGGCTTCCTGTTTTCTATCCTGTGGTGGCCTTCAAGATATCTCTGATAACAAAATATGCATGTGGTCTCCTTTCTATCTTCTGAATAAGTCTGCAAAACTGATCCGGCCCAACAAATGTGCTTCTTGGGCCCGGGCCTGGAGGGCACGGGAGCCATGGTCAGGTTTCCCTCGTCATACATAACTGCCCATTCCAGTGGTTTTGCTACAGCACCTTCCCAGCGTGCCATCCCAGAAGACATTTTAGCCAGAAGGTTGTGCAGACCTAGAGCAGCATCCAGAATCACCTAGAGTCAAGAAGATAATCAAGATTAAAGGTGCCGTTAAAGCTGAAAAACAGGATGAGGCTCTTATCAACAAGAGACTGATAAGCTCATTAACATCCTGCAGCTGGTTTATTTATACTCACTCATCTAGAGGAAGGTGTCAAGAGGGGCCATGATTAGGAAATGAAGACACTTTATTGAGCCACATGAGGAAATTCTCTATTTGCTTCCACATGCATACTGTAGGTGAGAGCCAGCTGTGCAGCAAAGGGGCCGCGCTCAAGGGCCCACAGACGTGACGATTCTGCTGAGGGAGGCTGGTGACCTAAGTACAGGCACAAAGGCTTTGCCCAATGAGTCACACGCTGCCACAAGTTAAAAAAAAAAAATATATATATATACACACTTTTCCAGGAAACTGGAAAAAAATTGAGAGCACAGCAAATTTTGTTTCAGTCATTTCCTCAATTTACGGCTGTGCATCTGTGAATAATATACATGTATTTTTGTAAACTGCAGCTTGGCTTTGTCCTGCTTCTCATTGATGAAGGCCTTCTTCCTTGCTTTATGGGACTTCAGTCCTGCTTCTAGGAGCCTGATACGTACTGTCCTAGCCGTGCACTTCACACCACTTAATGTTTCCCATTCCCTTTGAAGGTCACTTGATGTCATCCTCTAATTTATGGAAAATGTCGGGTAAGTTAACGGCCATCTCGGGCATTAGAAGGTCACTTCCGCCTTTTACCTGGCTAGCATTTGGTCAGTGCCGGTGTCTCCTGCTTCACTTTGTCCTTGTGTACTGCTGTCTTAGAAACATTGAGCCTGAAAGCAGCCTGCTGCTCAACATAGGCTTCTGCCAAGCAGAACCAGGATTTAGAATACATTTTTTTTTAAATATAGAGTAGTCTCTATACACACACACCCACCACATTTTTATAAATATATAAATGCACTTCAACATACAATGTGTACAGAGGAGAGTGCAACAATGGACAGTTGCAACATGGCTTGTTCCTCCAGTCAGGAATGAGCTATAGTGATGATATTCATACAGCACACACACTGTCAGCTCCTCACCTCTTTCATGGAAGAAAGCTGCCACATATGACCGTTCCTTGTGCAAAAATTCTTTTCTGTTCACAGTTTTCGTCATACTGCGCCTGCATGTCTATTTGCATTGCAAAGCCACATTTTACTCAATGTTTTCTTAGCTTCTAATGAGCAGAGCTAGCATGTGTCACAGGTATCGTGTCAAGCTAGTATAGCAAGTTCTATTGTGGCTGGCAGATGATGGACGGTAGAGTTAATGTGAAGTCCAGATCTTTTGGGGGGGGGGGGGGGCACCCTGAACGGTGCTGGCGGACCGTTTGGTAATAGGTATCGTCAGTGGAAGGCAGGGTGGCTCCAGTGAATTTTACCATTTACTGAAACTTTCCGCGGAGAGAAATGGTGCCCTGCATGTAATCAAATACCTGCCACCTGCAAAAAAAAAAAAGTTCAATCTGTACAGTGGCTCCTTGCAATTATTACATATTAGCCAGACGCTAATGCTACACCAAAGCAGAAAGCCATGAGCACACGCTGACAAACAGCGAGGCTTCACGCTCCCTCCGAGCTCCACATCCGCTGCTTCTTCCTCCCGCTTCTACTTCTCATGCATTAACTAAGCAGCCCGACCGTCCTGTGAGCCACAGTGCGACTTCACTTATCTCCACTTGCTAAACTTACACTCTGGATTGTGTTTGCCTTTGATGGGAACGCCAAATGTTTCCGGTCGAGCGGATGGGCGATCACGACCCCGGCTTAAACGGAGAGCGCAAAATGCCGACGCACAGCAGAAGCGTCCGGAGGGCAGACGTGAAAGGAGGCCACTCTGGGAGAAAAGGGGGTTGGGATGCCACAGCCGGCATGCGGATCACGCAGCCTCCAGCCTGAAAGCAACTGAAAGTAGGTTAGATCAGCCAGTTCATAACTAGCGTGTCAACGTTGGTCCCGGGAGCCTAAATAACTGACACATTCACAGCAGAAGAGAGGAAACCCACTCCATGGCCGTCTATTGAAAGCACGCAAGCAAAAGAATTAGGACAACTTTTTTTTTTGGATAATTTATTGTTTTATTACAGCTGTTTGTTGTGAAATCCGTAACAACCAACACTGGCTGGCAGCCGATCACCATGGTAACAGTAAGCTATCCACTGTTCACGCCAGTGCCTCCCTCCCTCGCCCCACGTCCTGCCAGTCCACCATACTTCACACCCTTTCCGGCAGGTGGAACTTGCCCGTGTAGCGGCCGTGGTGCCGCAGGTCCACTGGGCTCAGCACCTTGCGGATGCCCAGCATGTTGGCCCTGGCAATCTGTTCGAAAGTCCAGGGGTTCTGGTTGTTCAGCTTCCTGGCGGCCGCAGCCTCCTGCATCTCTGCCAGGCTCTCTCTGCTCACCACCTGGGCAGGGGAAAATGGGCATGCAGCATGGCACGGCTCATAAAAACAGGATCCAGGGGAATGGGCGGCGACTCCTCAAACGTGGACAGAAAGGTAACTAACAGTCAGGTTAGCAAAGGGAGAAAACGATCCAAGTAAACAAAGAGTGGTGAAACGCCGTCTGAATCACGGTGGCGGCTAGATTGAGCCTTACTGAAAAAGTATCTGACTCATACATCAACTATGAAGGCGTGAAGATGAGGAAGAATAAAAAGGACCATTCTGTTACGAGTTATTGGATACTTAAGCTCCATTCGGGTGGGGATCCCTGGAACACACCTTGGCAGGGAAAGGCAGCTTCTTGGCCACCTCGGTGAGCAGACCTTTCACCTCCCCCAGCTCGCAACGCCCCCCCAGCTCCAGCAGGAGGCGCCCACAGCGCACGGGCGTGACGTAGTGGTCCACGGCTCCCTTGCCTCCACCCATGCGCTTCCCGAGCCCCTTGCTGGTGATGGGCTTGTAGGGGGCGTCGATGCGCCACAGAGCGAAGGTGACGTGGGGGTCGATGCGCCGGTTGATGGTCAGCCGCATCATTTCCATGTGGCCCCAGTGCAGGAAACCTCCACCCATAGCCTGTGGAGGCAAGACGGGTCAAGTCGACGCCGTGCCAACCATGTGCCAGCCGGCCGCAATCAGGCACCCCGCCCGTCTCGCTGCCCCGATCTCACCCCCACAGACCTGCTGCTACATGCTGCCGCCTCGGCTACCCACCACGATGCCATACTGTCCCGAAGTGAAGGAATTCTCCTTCTGCTCTGGTCCCACAATGTCCTTCAGCCGCTTCATCTCCCTCCGGACCTTCTTCAAGGTGGGAACCTTATCCATGAACTTCAGCTTTGTCCTCTCAGGAATCACAACGTCTGGTGGAAGCAGGACGGCCTTTCACACGCTTATGGCTAAAGCACTATCACCAACGCGGATAACGGTTAGGGTTCGTCTGTCAGGCGAAGCGACTTAAACCACCATTTAATACCGCAGTGACAAGGTGCCAGTGGTGCTGCACAGCCGTCTAACCACAGCAGCTGCAAGAGTCGACTAAAATAATAATTACACCGCGATCCTGCATTGCGGAGATCAAAATGCAAGCTGGCTTAAAGCCGATATGTGACTCACCTGAGTAGTCCGGAAGCGGACTGTAGGTCTTGAGCCCAGAAGTGAGCATAGTAACATAGTTCTGCAAGACACCTGTACAATAAACAAGACAAAGTACAAGATGTTATTGTAAGATAATGTTATTTTATGTTTTTACTGATGAGCACCACAGGCGGAAGAATACGTGCCTCCACATCCTACAGCTCTACTACTCAGACCGCAGAAAGCAGATCTCAGCAAATGTACCATGACTAGGTTTCCTGTTCTTGCAAACAACAAACTTTCTCAAGTAAAACGTCTCCAACATAGAAATTATATAATACTGATGATGTCTAGTGCACCCATCCTGGTATTTTCACGCTTTCTACAAGGTCGTCTACAACCACGCTCCTTGAAACACATCCGGTGTCGCTGTGAAAATGTCCCGAAGGAGGAAATTGAGCGCTCTCAATGGTTCCGAATCACCTCAAACGAGGCATCCAAAGCTGGTGAGCAAATGTTAGGCTAAGGGAACAACGTTTAGGCGGAAATGTAGGCATCAAACCCCAGCTATTTTAATGTTAAAGTTTATTTTGTGATTTCCTCTGTGGCATGCGAGTTCACATTTTCTAATTGTTAAATTAAATATGTTGTTATGCATAATTCCGTAAATTATCAAGTTTAATGTCCAAATAAATAATTAGTAAGTGATAATTAATAAATAAATAAATAAAAAACATAATAAAACAGAAAACCTATGAATATCCATTTACATTTAGTTACATATCTGCTAAGCAGCGTGGTTACGTCAAACGTCGATTTGGAAGTCTTCTAATGTCGTTATTTACGTCGTCTTGGCTTTTGAGCAACACAAAATTGCTTAATTAATCCGTCGAGTATTTTTTTCAATTCGGTAATCTCAGCAAGAATAAAATTGTAGGTTAGTTTAACGCAATAATTGATTCAATGAAAGGCATAAACGTAACCACGAATTGCACGCAGTCAGTCTGTATGCAAAAGGGATCTTAAGAACAGTAATTAACGTAAAGCATATTAATGCATTATTTTCCGATCTATAGAGGGAAATTTGTCAGAAACGAGGTAAGTGAAACTGAAGAAACCAACTGCTGGGCCTGATTTCTAACGAGATCGTCAAGGTACGTTTTGTGTTGAGATTGTTAGCGGATGATTACATTCGTTGTTAAACACTCCGCTTAGGAAGTTATTTAGCATTCCTGATTGCAGGTTCATTTTCTGCTTCCGGTTTATAAAATCTTGACCCTGTTGATAAGACATTTCTGTCTGTCCGTCTGTCTTCAGCATGGAGTGTGTAGAGTTTGACACACCTGGTGACTTCCTATACCGCTTTAACGAGGAGGGCCGGCTGTGTCATAAAGACACCCAGGAGACCTTTGTTTTCCCCTTTAGAAGAGGGGATGTTTTGGGACTGCAAAGGGAGCACCAGCTTCTGAGTGGATACATCACAATGTATGTGTATGCCCTCCTGGAGGAGCAGTACCATTTACAGCGGCTCTCCTTAACTGCCGGCAAACCGGACCCCCCGCTCCAGGACTTCGTTTTCGTAAGTCCCAAGGCCTACGAAAGTCCCGGAACCCTGGTAGTTCTAATCCAGGACAGGGGGACGGTGCGCTGCGGGCAGTGGAGCTGGAGGGCGATTGCCGGCGAGGGCCTGGAGAAGGGCAGCCAGCTGTCCTACGTGAGACACGCCCTGCTGGAGTCCTGGGAGGTGCTGATAATGAATCCCAACCAGGGCAGCTCGCCCGAAGAGCACGTCCGCCTCGCCTGGGAGCGCGTAGTTTCCCGGTGTGCCGCTAAGCAGGTGCTGGTGGTCGCGCACGGTTACGGGGGCGTGGCCTTCGTGGATTTGTTGTCACAGCGACCGCAAGACGTTCAGGGCCGGGTTCAGGCGGTCGCCTTCGTGGATTCCTCGCACAATCCCTGGCACCAACTGCTGGACGCTGACAGCCGGGACTGGCTGAAAGCCAAGTCCAGGAAGTGGGTATTGAGCCCAAAGCCTCTCAGGCGGCCTGTAGTGTCCCTCAGGGATGAGTGCCCCGCGATGTCGGCCGGCACCCTGTGCCACGAAGCCGCGCCCGCTGCCTGTGTGCATGCCGTATTCCGCTTCTTCCGGAACAGATCTTCGCCTGTCCCCTTTCACATCACCACCAGGAGGAGGCGTCGGACCCATCCGGGAGCTCAGAAGTCTCCAGAATGACTCCTCCTGGATAGCTGGCTCATCTCTCAGTCACGGACTCCCTCATTGTTTAGGCCGAAGGGGTCATTCTGAAGTGCCAACATACAACTTGTTTCTGTCCATCTACATAAATGTGGAATTTATTTTGCAGTTTAAAATGTTTTCTTTTGACTCGCAAAGTAATAAAATATTTAATTGCAATACTGGATGGCTACGTTTTTATTTTTAAATTCTTTGAGTGGAGAGCAGATTGGCTTTAGAATTCATTACACTGAATTAAAAACTCAGAATGTATATTATAAGGGAGATACTTTTGCATAAGGGGCCAAGCAGTTTAGGATAAGGCTTTTCAGTGGTTTGGACATAAGTCGTTCTCTGGAATACCTGTATATAATGGATTTTCTTCCAGAGGATGTTAATATAGGACGACTCAATCATGGATGGGTCATTCTTTGACAATAGTTCTTATTTTCGTATGCTTCTGCCGAGGGTCCATATCGCATTAGCGTATTTAAGTGTTTTTTAAGATTTGCACTGCTTGAATTGACTAAACAGACATGAATTTTATTATATTAAACATTAACACAGTTTTATCTAGAGACAAATTTAGCATATCCAGCTTCGGCAGTGGCTCGTCCACAAAAACATGCTGGTAAACGGCTAAGAAATGATTAGGTCATACGTATTCTCCGTAAAATTTGATAAAGACAATACTTTGGTGGGGTATTTTGTCAAACGAGTTCTTGTTTCACCACGGCGGAAGAAAGCCGCTGCACTGCCACCCAGCGTGACCATTTCTTGAGCGTGTGCGCTCAATGCCGATTCCGAGAGCTTCGCAGAAGGAATGAGACCACAGGTACGTATTTTATTGTGGCTGCTGCAGAAACAATATATATATATGAATAAGCTAAGGTTCTAGCCGATTAGGCGTGCTTTAAAATGTCAAGTCGTACAGACGCTCAGATTAAGGGAATCTGCTGTTGCGCAGACTCACATTAGAGCGGCGTTAATAAGATAGGAGGTTATGTGTTGCGTTTAAGGACGTGTAATTAACTCAGTTGTGTGTTTCCCTCTTAGTGGAGTTGCTAAGGAACAATGAGACTCTTGAAACAGATGTTTGTGAATGTACTATGGAGCCATCGCTTCCTCCAGACTACAGTAAGGGCAGGTGGACCCTGGAGCCGCCTCCAGTCATTGACAGCTGGCGTGGGCCGGACTTTCTGCGCAAATGCTGGTCTGAGGAAAGAGTACAGCCAGGCTGCCAAAAACCTGGACCTGGACGCATGGAAGTCAGTGATGAGATCGTCACAGCCCCAGGAGGACGATAAGGGCACTGACGGCGGCGATGATGATGAAGATGATGATGATGAAGAAGATGAAGAGGTCTCTTCCCTGGAGTCATCTCGAGAGCTTGTGGAAATGTGGCGGCTGGCCGGGAAGGTGGTGCCGGAGCAGATCAGCGAGGAGGACTTGCGAACTCTGGCTGCCCTGTCCACCAAGTCCTCCAAAAAGAAGTTCCTGAAACGTCTGGCTTTGAAAGAATATCACAAGAAGGCCGATAAGGAGAAGAGGGAGAGGAAAAGGGCGGCGAAGGAGGCGGCGAGGCAGCATAGTGCTGAGGGCGAGGAAGAAGGGGAGGCCAGGCCTCTGCGGAACACCTTCCTCATGCACTTCTGGACTCGCTCCATGGATGCAATGCACAATTGGAGGGCGGCTCAGTCAATGCTCTTTGGGCAGCCGCTGGTGTTTGACATGAGCTATGAGCAGAACATGTCCAAGCCAGAGATGGCCAACGCCGTCTCCCAACTGCTGGAGAGCGAGGGCTGGAACCGGCGTTCCACAGAGCCCTTTCACCTTCACTTCTGCAACCTGCAGCCAGGGGGCGCCTATCAGCAGGAGCTTCTGAGGCGCTATGGCCAGGACGTCTGGGAGCGGCTCCTGATCACTGCCACCGAGCAGCACTACATGGACCTCTTCCCCAAGAGCCAGCTGGTCTACCTGACCGCCGACTCGCGGAACGTGTTGCGGACGTTCGATCACGACAAGGTGTACATCGTGGGCTCCATGGTGGACAAGAGCATCCAGACGGGTCTCTCCTTGGCCAACGCCAAACGCCTTCAGCTGGCCACCGCCCGGCTCCCGCTGGATGATTTCCTCCACTGGGAGGTGGGCAGCAAAAACCTGACCCTGGACCAAATAATGCGCATTTTGCTCACGCTGAAGGAGGGTGGCACCTGGGAGCGTGCGCTGGAGTTTGTGCCCAAGAGGAAACACGACGGGTTCTTCAAGCCGCCGCCGTCAAGAAAGCAAACGGCCGGGCCCACCGGGATCTCAGACAGAAGAGAAGCCAAGCCAAGGACCGGCACCGGACATGACAGGCGGGTCGGCCAGTCCAGGGTCATAACTATGCTTAATACCAGCAGGATCAAAGTGAACGACGTCAAAACAAAAACAAAGAAAAACTGGTGGGAAGAAGAATAGATTCAGAAAAGTACTGAAGTCGAGAATCCCATGCATCTGATTTGCAGTGGTGTTAACTTTTGTTTTTCACCACCATTAAATGATGTATAGTCACGGGAATAAATCTGTGTTCTAACAACAGTGGTGATTAACAGTTGTGAAACAGACTGACTGGATCTGTAAACAAGTGTTCCTCCTGTTGTTGTTAGTCACTCCTTACCGATTGCCCTTTGCCCACATAAAAGCCCAAATCCAGATTCTTCTGAAAGTTAGACTAGCCTTGACCACATTGACAGGGAAATGTTCGATGCCCAGAGTGAGGAACAGAGCTGCAAGCTAGACCGGGGTCCCGCCCACACCCACGCGCTCGCCTCACTCGCTCTGATTCGGCCAGGAGAAGCAACTTCGAACAAATAAATAAAGGGACGTTGGGGCCGGGGGCGGGGGGGCAGAGAAGTCTGAATGCGGATGGCGTGTTCAGTACACAGATGGGCAGGTTCTGGCTTGACGGACGGTGCCCGGAATTTGTGTTGTAATTTTATGTTTATTTCTGCTTTCTGAAGATGGTATTTGGGAAATGGACCATATGCAGAGTCATTGTTGCTGTATAAACACTTTCAGAATAAACTGTATATTGTATATCCTTTACCATACATTATTGTGTGTATAAACCTTTATAAGGTGAAACAGCTAGTTACTTTTTTTCTTTTTTAGATTTCCTTTGTCATGGACAGTACTGGAATATTGCAAATCTAATGACTCATGTATTTTACAATTATCTTCCGACAGCTTCTCCTGGTCTGGGTTAAGAACCTGGAACCTATCCCAGGCAGCATAGGACCAAAGGGTGGGCTTCACTCTGGGGGGGATTCCACTCCATCACAGGGCACACTCATGCATGCACTACTTATAATTTAGTGACGACAGTTAGTCTAAACTGCATGCCTTTGAAGAAGAGGAGGAAGGCAGAGTACCCTGAGGAGACATGGGACACAGGGAGAACATGCATACTGCAGCAGGCGCACAGAGCAGGATAGAAACCCGGACGCAACTGCACAACACACTGAGGCGCTGCAATAGTTAATCAATAGTTAATTCTGCAAGTAAAACTCCTAGAGCAACTGACAAAGTGGTTGTTCAGCGATAACTCCAAGCATAGGGAAATACCAGTGAAGAATTTGAGGGATGCTTTCACAAAGCAGGCAAGTAGAAACACAGTTATGCATTTTTGTAATACTATCTAAAGCGCCTACTTAGCGTGAGAACAGTGGAGCTGCAGCGTGTTGCAGGACCCATGTGATTCTCAACTAGAAACCCTGCTGCGGCAAACCGGCCTATGGGGGCGGGGGCGGGGCTTAGGGTACCGCGGCAGCTGACTGAGGTGCGTCAGCTCGCAATGCCAATCTTGATAACTGCAAGTCATAAAGTGGTCAAAGACGTAACAGTTAATCTGGTGAGGTTTGCAGCGAATAATAGCTTCAACACCAAACTTATCTGCTTGTATCATTAGTATTTATAGCGTTTCAACTGCGGTCGCATCTATAATACCATACTTCATTGTGGAGGATAGTGTGTCTATTGTGCCTGACATTCCGGAGCGTACATAAACACAGATTGGGCAAGGGCTGATTACACGTCTGACAGAGTGATGACAGAGGCGGGCTCTGAATCTGAAACCGCGAGGCCGTGCCAGCCGGCAAGAACTTGCCAAGTTTGTGAAAGCGTTTTTTTTCCCCGCGAACAGCTGAACCCAATATGTCCGCAATACTGCAGATTACAGAAAGCCATTGGTCACAGCTAATATGTTGCCTAACTGAACACCGCCACCGAGTCAATCACCAGCGTAAATCATGTGACCTAACTTATTTACTTGCACTCACCGGAGTCAATTTGAAAAAACGTAAAAGGCCATCACCAAATGGTTTCATTACATATTTTCACAGTTCACCTCGCTCTTGACTGAGATAAATTTGGTAGGCAACACTTACGTAAAATGCCATCGTAAAAAAAAAAAAAAAAAGATATGGAATTTATTCAAAATTAATTTGACAGTTATTCTGGATACTAAGAATCACTGAGATATTGCAAGTACACAAATGTTCAGTGCAATCAGTGTTAAATTTCTAAATGAATACTTTCAGCACACTTAACTATTAATGCATAAGAAAACACACAATAAGCAAAATAATAAACCAACACAGTGCCTCTTTATTAAGTATTTTGCATTCAGTATGTACAAATATTTTAATTTTTCGCCACTAGAGGGCAGTGTGGAAGGACGAGAAGGCAGGTCATTACATAGCCTGTCAGAAGCTTTGTAGGGGCCACTCACAGGTTCATACGACATGACTCTGAAATAGCCAAAATATACAAACCCCAATAGCGCTTGGAGGAGCAAAGGGGCTGATGCCATCACCATGGTTTCATTTGTCGTGTTTAGAGAAGGGAACATAAAGCTTTTAGGGAGACAGAAAATGAAGAACAGAGGAGTGGCTATGTACATGGCGTGTCTCCACGGCAACAGGCCATCACTCGACCTCGGCCACATGGGCCACCTCCACCTCCACTGTGTGGATGACGTCGCCCGCGTGCTCGTCCAGCTTGGGCCCCCCGGGCTGGGTGGCGCGCTGGGACAGGACGTAGTTCACCACCTGCATGATGCTCTGGTCCGACAGTGTGGACATGGCGGCGACGGCCCCGCCCTCGACGGGCACCTCGCTGACCGCCTGTACCGCCTCCACGGTCTCCTCGGTGACCAGCGCCGTCTCGATCTCCTCGCCGGGCGCGGCGTGGGCGCCGCGCAGCTCTGGCGGCAGCTCAGGGGCCAGGATGCTGATGGCGTGCTCCACCTGCGTGCCCTGGTTGTGGAACTGCAGCGTGTCCTTCTCCAGCATGATCTTGCCGGGCAGATAGTCGCCGTGGTACTTCACCATGTGCTTGCGCAGCGTGCGGGCGTCGATGTGCGCGTCCTGGCACACGGGGCACACGTAGGGGCGCTCGCCCGTGTGCGTGCGCACATGCCGCTTCAGGGAGCGTGCGTCTGCCCACGCCACCCCACAGGTCAGGCACTCGAAAGGCTTCACTCCTGGGGGGAGAGGGGGGGGATGGGGGGTTAGCTCCAGAGAACCTGACACCATCCCTGACAGCAAACTAAAACCATTTATACCAACTCATACCAATTCTAAAAAATCTCACGTAAGGAATTCCTAATTGCTTTGTAGTATAAATCACATATAAATATATAATTCCTTACTGCTGTTATACTATTATGAATGGCATACAGGACAGCAGATCAGTGCCCGTGTCCAGAAGGTCTTGGGTTCAAATCCCATGGCTGGTAGATTAATCATGTCACCACTGGGCCCTTAACCTCAACTGCTCCAGGTGTACCGGAAGCCCAAACACTTGCCCTCTACCACATATGCATGCGTGCCCGAGTTCCCCGCAGAGATGGGGTCGGTGCCCCCTGCTGGCCAGTGCGGGCAGCTCACCCTGGTGGTTGTTCATGTGGCGCCGGTACTCGCGCAGCTGCGTGAACTTCCGGCCGCAGTGCTCACACTCCCGCTCCAGGTTCTGCTTCACGCGGCCCTTCTTGCCGTGCGTCGCCTTCTTGACATGCCGCCGGAACAGCGCCTTCTCAAAGAACTCCTTCCCGCAGATGTTACACCTGGAGGAAAGCGGCACGGCCCAGACACGCCACGCCGAGCGCAGAGTTACCCAGGAGACTAAGAAAACAATGAGCAATCAAGAATTCCATTTCCCAAACAATTACACACTAAACCCATTACAAGGTGGCCCAGTCTTACTCTTGGGAAATTATTAACAAATAATGTAAAGGGGGGGGGGGGTTGGGAATCACTAACCACAGACAGCAACAGTGTTTCCTACCACTGAAACAACCTATTTGCTGGCCCCTGCTGGCCACAGATAGTCACTACACCAGGGGTGGTGGAAAGCAACTTTTTGAGTGGGGCTCCAGAAACAACAAACCAGGGGGGTGTTCCACAAAGCAGGAATTCTCAGTTCTCCAGCTGTGGCCAGTGCCCCCACAGTCTCGCTCCTGCATATGGCCCTGGCACTGTGAGGGCTGAAGGGGGGTCTCGACGGGGCCGGAGTGGCCGGCGCTCACCTGAAGGGCTCGGCCACGCTGTGTGACTTCACGTGCGAGTACCAGTCCTTCTTCCAGCTGTAACACTTCCCACACACTTGGCACTGGAAGGGCTTCAGGCCCAGGTGCTTGTTCATATGCTGCTGCAGGTCTTTGGCCTCGTAGAAGCTCTTATCACAGCTGAAGGAGAGACGGCCGGGAGGGGAGAGGGGGGGGGGGGGGGGGGGGAGCCGCGG
>JAODKL010000001.1:45169677-45199373 GCA_026780765.1 Petrocephalus schoutedeni | reverse complement strand
GGGCGGGGCGGAATAACTGCTCAGTTCTGTAGTGGTGCAAGAAGTGAGGCTTTTACAGATACAAAGACAGGCCCCTGCAGATCTTCATTAACATTGCTGGCTCTTACAGACAGAAGCATCAATGACCTATAAACCATCTTACCCGAAAGGTCAACGACAGCCTCGTGGCTGGAGACAGCACCCTTCTCAATGAAGAGCTCGCTGAAGTAGTCGCTGCAGGCAGCCAGGACGGCCTTGTGCGCCCGGTGCTCTTCGCCCTCGATCAGCAGCGTGACGTCACAGAACTGTCCATTCAGGCGCTGCTGGTTCAGCTTCTCCAGCAGAGTCTGGCCGTGTTTGGGCAGCGGCTGCTTCACCACACCTTTGCTGTCCACCTAGCAGACCGGAAAGGGGCGTCAGCCATTTTTTATAGGCGAAAAGCAGTATAATGCCTCTTCATCGTAATGCCAACGCTAAAGATAACCCTGAACGGCCTTCAACCATTAAATACCTCTGCCTAACATTCCATCCCATACATACACACACTACACATTATCTGTTCCCGTAAATGACCCACTGATTCAGCCACACTTTAGCAAACAAGCGACAAGGTGGTTAAAGGCTATTACACAAAACCGGATCGTGCGAGTCAGTAATTTTGAAGAAGTAAATTAAATACTCACAAAGACCAGCTCATGTTTGGCCACCCCTCTGCGGCCCCGGGCAGGCTTCTGCGGCCCAGATGAGACAGGCAGTGACTCCAGAATCTCGTCTTCCTCGTCGTCCTCTTCATCCTCCGAATCTGGGGCCACGGTGCCCCTGCGCCTCTCGCGGCGCCCCCCAGTGGTCTCCCCTGCTGCTGCTGATGCTGTTTCCTCCACCCAGCCACGCCCACGCTCCTGTCTTCCCCGGCACTGGCTGCATTCCCGGATGTAATCTTTCACCTGCTTGAGTATACCTGAAAACACCGGAGGGTCGTTGGCGCATTGTCACATATTTGTCATGTCACCATATGCCTGGAATAATGCCAGGCCCCAAGGCAAGCTCTTACTGCCTCTCCAAATACAATCGCCCTTTCAGATTCCGTCAGTGATTTCCTGATCACATCTCAGTACGCCTGTATTCAATATAGAAGTTCCTATTAATGTTTATAAAAACCCAAACATACTGAGCTGCTTTCATACATTTCAGGGCATGTGAATAAATGTATTATGGTGCAACATGACATAACTGCAGCATAATCTAAATGTAAATGTACTGTCGCTTGCTTGCAGCTGTCGATTTGCATTTGACCTGGCGGTTAGGTGGCGCCAACACATTAGAACTATGAAACAGACATAACTAACCAGTTCTTAATCAATCCTACAACCTACCCAACTCGTAACATTTCTGGGGGCGGAAGAATTACACGGTTACCTCTCCACCAGTACTTCTGCGAGATGCTCTCCCAGGTCTGTTGTTGGTTGAGGTGCTCTCCTCCGGGAACGATGTGCGCCTCGTCTATCAGTTCCTTTCGCCGCCCGGCCTGCAGCACCACCTCCAGCTCGGTGAACTCGTCCAGGCCTTTCTGGCGCCGCTGGTAATACAGCGTCCCGTCGCGCACCACGTAGCAGGCGGCCGCCTTGCGGATCTTCCGCTTGGCGTTTCCCTGAGTCCCCGGAGCGTAGGGCTCCCGCTCGTCGGTCAGATAGCGCTGGATGGCCAGGTAGCTCTCCTCGCTCGACATGTCCCCCCCGACGACGCTCGACTTTCGCGTCCACAAAAAACAGAAAACCCTACCGTCAGTCCGGCGGGAGAAGCTTTTTCCCAAGCTGTCTCGAGAAGCTATTAATTTTTTCACCCTTCTTCAATTTCCATAGAAATTGTATAACCCATAAAAGCGTAAAAGTGGCATTTATTTCCAAGTGGGAACTGCAATTTTTTGACCGTCAGGGACGGACTTGCATGAACATACAAAATGGCTGCTGCACAACCGGATGTTGCGTGCACACAGGCGGAAGTGTCCGCTTTGCGCCATGTTGTTCTCTCGCTCTCCGGAAGTGCGGCTGCGCAAGTCAGCGACACAAAATGCGCCCTGCTGCTGCTTCTGGCGGAGGAGGGTATTATTACCGTGTCGTTTATAATTCTACTAACATTCAATCAACCTATTTTTAAATTCAGACTGTGCAGTCTACTTTTTCCATCATTTCCATTGGCCTCCTTAGTAGCATAATTAATGTTGCTAGTTTAAATAACACATAAAAAGCCGGGGCCATGACGTATAACCATTACAACAAAACCATTTGACCAATGGTAGAATCCTTTACATCCATCTGACAACTGTTTACATGCCATGAACCATTCAATAAATTATGACGTTTGCAACTCAATTGGAAAAATAAAGTAGCAGACTGTCGACTGTTCAAAAGGCAATAGTAACCATTGAGTCTCATGGCGTGTTTCTGTGCAGGGAAGCACGTCGTGCGAGAATGTTTTACTGGGAACAATATCCGCACTGAAATATACTTGAAACCACACATTTTCAGTTGCTTCTTTGGTCTCTTCTATAAACAAGACAATGCATTTTGTGCAACAGCTTGCATTTTGGCTTTTTCCTTACTTGCACAGAGCCTCAGATATTTGTAAGATTATGGACCAGTAGTGGCACAATCGTTAGGGAAGCAACTGCATAATCAGAAGTCTGCTGGTTGAAGTCCCTGACCTGCAAATACTACCGAGGTGCCCTGAACAAGGTACTGTCCCCAAGCACTGCTCCCCTGGTGCTATACTGTCCACTTCAGCATCACATGGGTAACATGCAGAGGACATTTCATTGTTGTGTGGGGTGTCAACAATCACCTTTCAAAGCAACATAAAACCTACCATGGGCAAGATGATTTTAAGCTGGTACAACTTGGATAAGCGCCATTGTATTTAATTGGGAAAGGCAAGGCATCACTACAAATGGCAAAGGCTTAAACATCAAACACACACAAATGTCAGTCCACACAATATTTTTTTCTGCGAAAAATTTATTAAGATTTTTCGTGAGACATATCTAGCGTTTTCCTCCCACACGTGGTGCGCTGGTCTTCATGGGCTTGGCAATCTTCTGTTTTGGAGCTGCCTTAGCAGGAGCCTGAAGGGGAAGGTTTATCAGGACAAAACCATGGATATAACTGAAGCTACTGTTATTCATAGTTTATTCTGGAGCCAAAAACCACATCACTGACAGTAAAGATTTGACCTTACAGGAAAATGGTAATGCTTCAGAACCTCGGGAGCTTACCTTTGCAGGTGGAGCAGTAGTTTTCTTCATGGCCTGCTTGGCTTTCTTGGCCTCCTTAGCAGCTCTGCAGTAGTACAGAGAAAAATTAGCCTGATCCCTTAGAAACGTAACAATCGTGACTGTTCACTACTGCACTATTCCAGAAAATACATGAAAACACCTCTGCATTTCAGAGGGGACAGTATTTCTGCCCAAAGCAAGGGCTTCAAATCCTGTTATGGGCTGTATAAGGCAACAAAACATTTTCATCCCTTGACAAAAAGCATAATCTTCTTCCGTACCCTATTCTTCATACCTGCTCATAGACAAACTTGCAATCCCTCTACAGAAGATCGTCACCAGGGCGACATGCTGCACTATTGCTTACCTGATGGCCTGTTCCCGCTGGGCCTTGCGCACCTCAGGCTTCTGATTCCTCTTGGCCAAGATCTCAGCCAGGGAGGCACCAGTGATGGCCCTCTGGAACTTGACTGCACGACGGGTACGCTTCTTCGTCACTTCTTCCTGTTGGAACACCACGCACATACCATGAAGGTCACTGATGCACTTCATCCAAACAAAACTCATCCAAACCCAAATGTGTGTATAGTGAGGCAAGCAGCAAATTGGGTATCATCCAAAAATAGGCTAGAACGAGGACAGGCATCGGTTTGCTGACATTTGGGTTACTGTTCAATTAGCCCCGTATGAAGAACTGGAGCATAACCAAGCAAGCAGAATTCCAAACAATATTTACGCTCCTCACCGAGCAGAAAATGTTTCTACAGCAAAACAATATGCAATTAGCTTAACAATCGCCCACACCACAAACTGGGCACATTAAATATTAGCAACAGATTCAAAGTGCAGAAAGTCTCTTACCCAAAGCCCACTCCAAACAGTACAGGACACATGGTGGGGAAGGTGAATTGATTCTAATTTCACTAGTGATTTAATTACTTTGATCTGTCTGACAACTGCATCCATAGCACAACATTTCAAAGCAGAAAGACAGTAACAAGACTGTAGCAGTTGAAGACGGCGACAGATCAGCCAGACTTACACTCTGTCCCTTCTTGTGTTTGCGCCTGTACAGCACGGTCCAGTTGATCTGCCTGGGATTCCTCTTGGCCAGGAATGCCGACTCACACTTGGCATTTAGGAACTGGAAAACCTGCAAAGCAGTACACAGCACAACCATGGATGAGTTTCCCCCATAATAAATCAGCTGTGTTTAACGGAGTATAGACCAATACTAATTGCCATGGTATAACGGCATTAAAAATTAACGGATATAAACCAATCGGTTTTCAACCTAGATGAGGTATAATTTTACATGTGAAGACCAAAACAGAAGTATATACACAGCAAAATAACTACGTAGTAGTAATGTTCGGGACCATGGCTTGTACAAAAAGTTGTTAATTAACGGTTAAATAACGTTGTTAAATAAAGGTTAATTAACAGGTAAAACTCTCCAGTATAATCACGAATTCGTGCCGGTGGCCCCTTCACTAGGAAATATTGCAATGTAGAGATTCGTGATATAAAATGTCAGATGAAAAATCAACGTAGCAAAGAAACGCATAAGAGGAAACCGGTTTAACACGAAGCTTCGCGGCCACGAGAACCCCGACACGGCATTGGTAGGACCGTCCTATGTTTTATATTTACATTATTATAACCCAGTGATTTTTGGACTAGACAATGAGCCTTACACAACAACCAAATTATTGAAACCGGAACGTGCTGGTTTGCTAACTGCTGCAGTAAAACCTGAATCCGAATTTCGCCGTCTGAGGGGGTCGTGGCTGACACCGAAAAAATCCCATGCCGGGTGAGAAATATATAATAGCACTAGCAATGATGACTTAGTTTATAATTTCCGAAACGGTATCCTTCCAAAAATAAAAAGGCCTGCTAGCTATTATTACCTTCCCGTCTATCCTGGCGTATCGGCGGCCATGGCCGGGGTAGATTTTATACCCGCTGAAGCTGCAAAGCTCGACCCTGAGGAATAAAATCAAAAATAACACTGGATTAGTACTTCAGATTTCCCTCTAAAGGAGTCTGATGGCTCCTGTGGATATGAAAAAGCCAATAAACACTTTGATGGCGGTGGATGTAGATCAACTAGCTGACACTTACTTCATGGTAACCCGCAAAGAAGGAGCAGGCCGGAAAGAGGACCACGCTCACTACGTACGCAGTAATGAGCGCTGAACGTGAACGCTGAGTACGTACGCTAAATACGTAACGCGTCCAGAAAATAAGGACCGACGAAAGACCACAGGTCCTACCCTTGCATTCCGTTTTATTTAATCAATTTCCAGCACCTTCGGCAATATTCTGTTTTGCTGTCAAGCAATATTTTAAAAAGTTATATAATTTCATTTTATTTATCATTTATCATCGCAGCACCAGCAAGTCTTATACTAAAAGTAGGCCTAATTAATAATGAGCGAGGACAATTTATAATTGACGACTTCTCAGAGCAGTGAAACAACGGTCGTTTGGCGCCGAAATTACCGTGCTTTTTTATCCGACCACCAGGCGTATTATTTATCATGCCTGCATTTTTAATATGATGATACATCTGCAGTATACAAGCACAACAAAATAAACCAGGGGAATGACAAAAATAATCAGGCACACATCATAAAACATAAATAGCAACCAGGTCTGGCCCAGTTAAACTCCAACCTTTTATATCACAGCATAGTATGCTACTTAGAGAATACAGCGCAATGCACAGGGAACCGGATGGATTATCATCAGCCTTTGTTACGCTCAGTGGAGTCGATCCGATGTTGCGTCACCCGATGTCAGCCAATGAAGGACTTGGTGGGTGTGGCCAGCTGCCGCCTGAATTTGCCGTGCGGAAAGTCCTTTACGTCTTCGGACCTGTCTAAAAATAAAACCGCACGCAAAACTGTGCGTATGGGAAGTGAGGTTGTACTCTAAGGATTGCTTTAAATCATTGTATTATTTTACATAAATATTACAACGAAGAATACAGGTTTTTAAAAAAGACATCCTTTTTTACATGGAGTAATGTTCAGAACTGATGAAATGGTGAATATTTCGATGGCTATACATTGCAAATATTTCTGCTGGCAAGTAAGTATCGCACTTTTGCTTTGAAATGAATACTAGCCGATTGTTAAGTTTCTGCATAAACAAGAGCTTCTTTTTTCGAATCGTTTCCGGTTTCGCAAGAACGACCAATCTGTTGTCTGCTAGGGTTTATACTGCAGGGTTTCATCGATGGCGATAAAATCTGTGAATCCGACGTATAAAGGTGCTGTAGCTATTAACTGGATTTAATGGTACAGACCTCTGATCACGTCCTCATTTGCGCATTGCCCTTTTTCTGGTCATTGAACTCCTGGACTCCCGTCAGTTTGCAGGTAATAAGGCGTGATTCACACGTGAGATAGGATGCCGGGGCAGGACCACGAAGGGGACTGCGCCGGGAAGAAGGGTTTGTTATAAAGGCGGACGGGGCTGTTATTGCTATGACCGTCATCCTAAGGTAGCAGTTTTGGTTCTGGGGGGCGGACGAGAGTCAGATGCAACTAATAAATATGGATACCCCCCCCCCCCATGCTATAGAGGCATTTGTACTGAGTATAAGTATACTGCTGCATGTATGAAAAATGGAAATATGCTTACAAAATACAAAACAGATTTTGGTTGGTCAGATCAGGCCAATCCCAGGGTTACTAATGTGGATTGTGGTAGCCGCTCCTAGATGTTGGTGAATGAGTGAGATGAGTAAATGAAAATGTGATGAATCAGAATAAAGTGACAGCGACAGGTTGGACCCCTGTCCCAGGCTAATTCCAGCCTTGCTTCATTAGCTTCCAAGATAGGCCCAGGAGCCCCGTGACCCTGCACGGGACAAACGGGTTTGGACAATGGATGGAGAGATGAATGAAGTGGTAGGGAGAACTAATGAAGAACTGAGAGATAATTAAGACTCAATTAAACTCACTTTTTGAAATAGATTGAAAAGGAGACGTTTAAGCCTTTCTCTGTTTTCCTTTCGTCCTCGTTTTCAATTAGATTCGTTTGCGTACAAACAACATCACGGCGTCACCTTGACCACGAGCTATGGGGCGCCGATGAACAATGGCAGAGGGCGGCACGGGAGGATGAAGACCATGTGGAGAAATCTGTCCAAGTACAGCCCTCTGTTCCTCTTACTGTTACTGTCATGTGTTGCCTTCCTGTTACGCAACATCTACAGCCTAGAGGTGAGGGGCCTTCGAGGGGGGCTCGGGAAGGCCGACGGTCCTTGGGGATGCATGTGGCTTATGGTAGCTCGCCATACCCGCTTTGTTGAATATTGCGTCAAGACCATAAAAGCTGCCCATGTGACCTCTTTTCATTTGGGAAAGAGGTGACATGCACAGGAACTCAACGGGAAGCTACCTCACTTCTTCCTTTGAGCCGCCTGTTATGCGACACCTGCAGAGCCGCGTCAGTCATGCTCTAGACTGTTAGCACCTGTTGCCAGCTCCCACTTAATAGGAAGGCAAAGCCATTACTGTCGCTCCTGGGGCAATTTGATTCCAGCTGTTATTGTTTCATTCCAGTAACTCTGTGCTCTGTTCATGCAGAAGCTGGACTGCAAGGCGTCTTTCTACCAGCTTCAACAGTCGATCACCGCCCCCTTCAGGGCCAGAAGTCTGGGGCAGCTGGAGCGGAACTGGAGCAACTGCAGCTCTCATGGCTCGGTCCTGTCGCCGGAGGAGGCGGTGGAGCAGGAGCACCTGCTGGAGTCCATAGCCTGGGCCGAGCCGCGGGTGCCGGTGCTGTCCCTGCACCAGAGCAGCAGCCCCTCCAACAGCTTCTGGTCGATCATGCCGCCGGAAGACGACAGGGATTGGCACGTGGGCGACTACCTGGAGGTGCTGGTACACATGCGGGACTTCCGAGGCCGGCCCAAGCGCCACGGAGGGGACTTCCTGTTAGCCCGGCTGCACTCGCCCGAGCTGGGGGCCGGTGTGGTCGGACATGTGGTCGATCACGAGAACGGGCGGTATTCCGTGCTGTTCTGGCTGCCCTGGGCCGGGACGGCGTATGTGGAGATAACACTGGTACACCCCAGCGAGGCGGTGCAGGCGCTGAAGCGGCTGCGGGAAGACAGCCCCGACCGCGTCTACTTCAAGAGCCAGTTTCGCTCTGGCCCTTTCTCGGAGACCACCATCTGTAACCTCTGCCTTTCCTCTCAGCTGCCGGTGTGCAACTACACCAACCACCACACGGGGGAGCCCTGGTTCTGCTACAAGCCCAAGTTGTTGAGCTGCAGTTCGCGGGTCAGCCACTCCAAAGCCGGGTACCTGAAGAATCTGATAACAAGTAGGGAGGAGCTGTTATTCCAGAGGTGAGCATCATAAAGCAGAGGATTTCCGCCAAGTTACCTGAGGTCAAAGGTCACGGGGCATCAGTGAGGATAGCATAATATTCACATGAATGTTGCTCTACTAAAGGGGTGCCCCCTCTTTTTCAGCTTGTGTGAGCTACTTTTAAATTGACCAGGTGAAAATGATCTACCTATACTAAAAATGCAAAATTATATATATACACACACACACACATAGTATACTTTATATATACAGTACATGATCGGCGTATTGGACACCCCTGCTCTACTAATTTTTCATGAAAGATCATTATTAAAGTTGCACAAAGGAATAATCTATGGGTTTTCCATTACAACCCACTTGCCGTCTGACCTCGCCGGCTGTTAGCCTGGGTGCGAGGTGGCCACAAGCTGAGTTCAGCGGAGGTAGCATTCTCATCATGACCAGCAGGTGGCATGCTTTCCAAAGCCCTCTTTTGCTTCATGAGCTCTGTGGTGAAAGCCAGCTTCAGTTCTGGAGTTCACTCTGTTCTCTCCAGACCACAGCAGCTGTCAGTTTCATGATGAATTGAAACTGCTCAGAAATTAACAACTTCAGATGACAAAACTAAATGAAAAGAGGAACCGGTAATCTAGTTTAGGAAGTACTACACTTTGCTCATCTTTTACTCTGTGGGAGATATTTTGTTGTGTCAACCCAATTACTACTGGCAGTCACAGAAGGCCCCAAAAAAGAGCCTTTATACTTCTCTTCTTCCTCGAATGACATTTTTTTCCAAAGCATTTTTATTCTGCTATGTGATTTACAAGAACAGCTCCGGGAAACTACTTACAGCTGAGACCTGAACCCGTTTCATCTCTCGCTTGCTTGACCTCTCCGTCGTCTGCCTGTTTTCTAACTTATCATTTCAGGCTGGTAAATCTCAAGGTGCCCGTTCCTCCGTCTGGGCCAGACAGTATCACCGTGCTGAAGGAGATCGAAGGTGAGGGCGCCGACCTCACACATATTCCCCGCGATACAGTTAAGAAAGCAAAGGGTAGATGTGCAGTTACCATACACCTCCAATACAATCCCGGCACAGGCTGACACAGAGCCTGGGGCAGGGAACACCTTGGGTGGTATGTCTACTCACAAACATAAATGGGCAACTTAAAGTCATCACTTTAGCCACTTGCTTAATTCCATACAAGAAGTACAAGAAAGACACCAGACTACAGGAGGAAATCGACACAGTCCACACATCAAGAGTCAGCAACTCTCTACAGCCGGTGCCACCCACTAAGCCACCGTGCTGCTCTAAAGAAAATGGTCAAACAGTAAATTTCACCTTCTAGTGTTTTATACAAAGCTTTCCAATTCGCCTTTGAGATAAAAACAATTTCAGGCTGATGACGGGCGAATGAGATGGCGATGGTTTTTTTTTTTCTCTTTTTTTTTTCCTTGCAGAAAAGCCAGACGGGGCTGAGAATCTGGATAACTTCAAACCAGCAGGCTTTTACTACAAGGGCATGTGGAGGCCTGCTAACGGCTTCCCGCTGCAGCAGTTTGATGACACGGTAGCCATCACCCGCTGCTTGGAGGGGAAGGTGGTGCACATGTACGGGGACTCCACAGCACGGCAGTGGTTTGAGTACCTCACCGCGGCACTGCCTGGTGAGACGCTGCCCACTTCCTGCTCCAACACCATCTGACAAACCCAACCACAGCAGACTAGCACATCTTGCTTGTCCATTGTATGATGAACCCTGGACATGTATCACTAAAATAGGTATTATACATATAAGGAAATCGTTGGACTGATTAGAGTTATTCAACAGAAATTTTGCATTTGATCCAACTATACATTTTTATGCAAAAAAATTAGAGTACTTAGCCTCTCGTAATGTTCCTTAATGACTGCCCCCTGCAGGCTTGTTAGAGCAGAGTAGAGGTATTGGTTAGACTTTATCGCTAGAACAGCTGTGTTCTGTGTTATCAGATTGGTACAGTTGAGTAGAGGCTGCCCATTGCTTCAGTATGATTTCGCCAGAAGTCTTCACCCAAGACAGACGCGTTTTGGCGTGATGCCTTCTTCAACCTTCTACTGACCGTGTCCAGTTCCCGTTTAGAAAGACACATCCCAGCGGGGCGACCAGCAGTAACACAAGAAGTGTAATGAACATTACCCAGGCAAAAACCTGTTCTCCATGATGTGTCATATGATATAATATTCTACGTGTATTTTGTGTGATGACTGCAATCTACCATTATACTACTCATTTGGGGTGTGGTCTGGTGATGCCCTGGTGATGTTCATTACATCTTCTGTGTTATCATTGGTTCTCCCACTGGGATGTGTCTTTTTAAATGGGATCTGCACATGCCCAGTAGCACACTGAAGGAAGCATCACGCCAGAACGTGTCTCTGTTGGGTGAAGAAATGAAGTGCGACCTCTTTTCATTATACTTGATTGATTCTCTCATTGTGGTCCAGCACTCAGACGGTTGTGCTATATTACCGGGGCTGCAGCCTGTTTTTCTGTACCATATTAAGTTTGAGTAGTCCTGTATGAATCATACCATCCTTGGTGTTTTCGTTTAGATTTGAAAGAGTTCAATCAGAACAGCCCAAAGAATGTGGGCCCCTTCCTGTCCGTGGACAGCGTTCACAACATCCTGATTGAGTACCGCTGCCACGGGCCGCCCATCCGCTTCTCCTCGGTGGCGACGAACCAGCTGCGCTACGTGGCGGATGAGCTGGAGGGCGTGGAGGGCGGCAGCAACACTGTGGTGGTGCTGAGCATCTGGTCCCACTTCAGCACCTTCCCAGTGGAGGTCTACATCCGCAGGCTGCGGTCCATCCGCGCCGCCATACTGCGGCTGCTCGATCGCGCCCCCGGCACCCTGGTGGTCCTGAGGACGGCCAATCCCCAGGACCTGGACCCCGAGGTCAGCCTCTACAACAGTGACTGGTTCTCCCAGCAGTTGGATATGATCCTTCGAGGAATGTTCTACGGCCTGGACGTGGTCCTGCTGGACGCCTGGGAGATGACGCTGGCCCATCACCTCCCACACGCGCTCCACCCACCTCCCCCCATCATCAAGACAATGATTGACTTCCTTCTTTCTCACATTTGCCCTGAGGACACCTCACCTTTTCCCTGATGACAGGGGCGGGCTTACAGGGGCACTGGCTCCAGCTGAAAGCTGATTGGTTCCTGGAGTGCCCCTTCTCCTGTCACTTATGGATTCAAAACATATCATTGGCTAATGATAAGGTCATTTCCTCTGTATGAATTATGGCCCCTCTTATGTCCTCTGCCGTAAAAAAAAATCCTAGAATCGCCCCTGACTGACAACCATCCAGCACCAGTGCTCCACCAGGTTTGGATCTCCCATCTGAACCTCCTCTGCGTTCAGGGCGTTCTCTGCTCCTCCCATAGCACTGTGTGGTCTAATGTGTGAAGTGGGGTCTCTTTCCCAGGTGGTGAAATCATGTTTTACTCACTCAGAATCACTTTTCCGGAGTGGCTCCTTGATTCAAGTTCTTCAGCATGAAGATCTGGTTCATGCCTGTACTGGTTTCCTGCATGCATTCCAGTGTCTTCCAATGATCAACTGAGCAATTTAGGTGTACAGATGCCCCTAAAATAATTTGTAAATTCCACTAGGAAAGAAATTGAAACTTCAGTTGAATTTGGTTGGTGCTTGTCGCCTCTGAATGTACTGATGGAGTGACGATTCTAAAGGGTGCTTAGAGATGCAATAGGTGGCTTATTAGAGAACTAAGCACAGATTTTGTAAGAAACGGAAGGACCAGACAGGCAGGTAGGTGAAACCAGAACTAACAAGGGCCGGGACTAAGCGTAGGGAAGCACAAGTAAGATCTACAGCACTAATACATAAATCAGGGCTGGCCAATCTGCAAAGGGGCTGCTGTGTATGTGGGGTGACCTTGCTGGGGGAGGCGGGCCCTGGGGCAGCAGCCCTGCCTACCAGTGGGCCCCTGTACTCAGAAGCCAAACACTAGCAGGTACAAAGCACATAAGTAAAACAGGAGGGATGAGTAAGGATAGCTAATGAAGATAGGTAATTACAACGTAATTAACAATGTGTATGAAACAGGACCAAAAACAGGACAGGGACCAATCCTGACAGTGCTTGAGTGAGACTCCTGTAATTAGCCTATGTGAAAAGATCACATTCCTCACCGTAAATATCTTTTGACTTAAAGATGTTGTTTTTATTCCCCCCCTGAAATTACCGCATATACGAAAATTGTTAAAACATGGATGTCAATGATATACCGGTATATATATTTTTGGCGACCCCCCCCCCCCCCCCCCCCCGGCGGTGTGCCTATATGCACCGCAAATACTGCATACCCCATTTTTGCGCCACTGTCTACATCTCAATAAAGTTTACCTTTTAATTAATTGTAATTATTTACATTCACGAACATTTACGCCCCTTGGCCTGGACTCAAAAAGAGTAACTTGTAGATAAATTCAGCGACTAAGCCGAGGATCAGCCGCCTTCCTATGGCACCTTGACTAACAGGGGCAACACGGAGGCTTCTTTGGTTCTTTGGTAAGTTTCTAGCGGCCGTTACTCGTTACCAGATCGTAAAGTTGCGGACGCCTGCCGAATGCCAAGTGACAGCACGTGTCATTGCGATTTCTGACGCATGATGGCGCTGTCGTCCATTCGACCTTTGGGGAAATTTGTTAGAGGCTATTCCAGATGTAGTCTCGTTTATTTACTTATTTATTTCGCTAGATTTTCAGCGTTGGCCAGAACTGACGCGTGTCTTATTAAACGTCGCATTTTAATGAACCTTTTACAATCTCTAAGCTTGAATTGAAGAGGAACTGTTTTACTTTACTTGGTCCGTCTCATTACAGATATGATATAAATCTGAATATTTGCGTCGTCGAGAGCGGGATACAAGTCTGGAAATGTAATCAAGAATATGGAAAATAACTGAATAAATAGAAGTGTTCACATAGCGTAATCTAATGGAGGTTTAAGTATATGACACAGTCAATACCGACTCACTTGATGATTAATATGTCAAGCGAAATCTGGTAAATTTTGGGCTCGACCACGAGTTTTCCTTTTTAATCAATTACTTAACAATGAGCGGGGGGGGGGGGGGGGGGGATGTGTATTAATGATGTGTGGCCACATAAGAGTCTTTGAGTTCATGTAAAAGCGCTATATAAATAAATTATTATTAATGTGTTATTATTATTGTTGTTATTATTATTGTTATAAGAAACTAAGATCCGCGGCTCATGCATTTTATTCTAGGGAGGGAGCCCCCTTGAATATTTTTGTCTTTGCATAGTTTTGCATGAGACAAGTATCTTCGGACGCCCTGCAACTGCACTACAAACCCCGGGCTGAAAACCCCTTTCTTAAACTGAATTATTGTCAGCTAATTTCAAACAATTTCGTCATAAGAAAAATACTTCAGGTAACACTATGAATGCGCCGTTTACTGGTTGAATTAAGGCTGAAGTTAAACATAGTGGCATAAAAAAGGTACGTGCAGTTAATTATTAATGTAGCTCCTACCAGTGAGCACAGTGGACGTTACTTCATGGTCCATTTATAATGAAACTAAAATCTGCGCACTTAAAAAAAAAAGTCACACTTTTAAAAATGTGGTGTTTCTTATACTGTGGGAAAATATGTATTCTCAAAGGCCAACTGGATTAATACCGTTGTCGTTATTAAATACATGTAGGCCTATTATATGCCACTTACAATGCATTCGGTATTACATTACCCTGTTCCCGAAAACAGCCATCAGATGTTATTTCCAACGTTAAACATTAACACATATAAGAATATTGCCAGAACAGCCAATGGCGTCGCAGGACCCACGTCCCCTGCTTTCCTATTGGTCCGCATAAGATACACTTATTACAACCGGTCCGGCAATAGTGACAGTAAAGCGCAGTAAAGGCGAAGAGCTGGAAGTCAGTTTCAGACAAAGAGGGAAGTTAAGTTCAAAGTTACTGAACCATAAAACCGAAGAGAAACCCCCGTCAAACGATATGATCATTGAAAGGACAACGGAGGACTTTGGAGTCCTGATGGACCAGGAGGGCGTGATGACAGGCAGCCCGTGGAGTTTGTGGTCTTTCTACGGAAACTCCTCGTCCCCGCCCGAGTCTATAGGGGCCCCGTCTCCCGGATCCCCTGGTTCCGATTCCGACACGGGAAAAACCTGGACCGTCTCTCGCAGCGCCGGCGAAATCCGCGCCTTTATGAAGAGCGTACAGGGTAAGGAAACTGCTCATTTGGTATCGTTTTTGCTTGAATGTAGAGTGAAACAAATACTTTTGAGAGCTTTTGCGTAAATATTATTAATATTATAGATATTAATAAAGTCCTATATTTCCCAGTTGAGTTTAGACAAAACGTATTCTTAGCCTGGGTTTTATTGAACCAGTATCAGAACACATTCACTAATGGAATCTTTAAGCACTTATGTAAGTCGCTCTGGCTAAGGGCGTCTGCCAAATGCTGTAAATGTAATATGAAACATTTTGACAAAGAAATATTGAAAGAACTGTAACTGTTATGTTGTGCATACGATTCTATCATAATTGTAGCCTAATATAGCCATAATAAATAGATTGATTAATAGAATAATTATGTATAGACATATAAGAAACAGATTGTTGCCTGTATATTGGCTATATATTACACAAATTTGTATTTATTTATTTGTTTGTTTGTTTGTATATTTATTTATTTATTTATTATTAATTTATGATGAGTTCATTTCACGAATAGGCTTACGTGTAAGAAGCCTATTCAAAACGTATTGAAGAAAGCAAACAACAGGAAAGAGGACTTTTATTTCCGTTTCCATTGTCCATGGTGAAAAATCACTGTACCGCCGCTGAACAGGCGATTCACCGAACGCGAATCCGAAGGCGACGTACCAAGGCGTGCGAGTCAAGAACCCGGTGAAGGAGCTGATTATGCAGAAGCGCGGCGTGCAGGTAGGACCCGGGGACCCGGCCTTAACGCCTGATCAGCGCAAGAAGATTAACGCGCCTTCCTTAGAAAAATGTCACAATGGGCATTGTAACCATGTAACAATGTGTGATTTTGTAACTATTATTTCAGGTGAGGCATTTCTCTAAAGGACTCGATGACTGCTCAGGTACAGCAATTTTTTGTTAACTCGAATAAAAGTTACCAAGGGAATTAAATACTAATTACAGTTAACTAAATAATAACAGAGAAATAAGAAGAACTTTTCCTGTAATAACTTGTTAATAATATCTCTGTATATTGTTAGTAACCCCGAGAAGAGAATGAAAACAATTTTAAACAACATTCATATCTTTTTGTTATTTTTCACTTTGTGTAGCTTTGGCTCCAGCCCTCCACTGCATTAAGCGGGCTGCTTCGAGTTCCCCTCCTGGCATTCCCAGCCCAAAGAAATCAGCCACCTTCCAATACAGCCCGGCCTTCGTGCCCGACACTCTCTTAGGCAGCATCCAGGTACTGATTCCTCACCATCTTCCAAAATACGAAGGCCGTAATAATGTTTAATAATAATAATAATAATGATTCCTGAATTTTCCTCTTTTTTTTCTTCTCTCCTCACCTGTCGCTCCGGCACGTCCCAGGTGCCCTGTTCCCGTGACAACGCGGATGGTCCCTTAAAAGAGAATGTCCAGAGCCCAGAGCACTTCCTGTGCATCTCCGACATTATGCGCGAGGCCGGCGAGTGCTCCCCCGTTTCCTTGACGACGGTGCAGGTGCAGGAGAGCCCCTGTCTCCCACAGCTGGACCCGGTTGGAACCCCCCCCCAGATGAACTTCCTGCCACAGAAACAGGAGCTATCACCATATCACCACAATGACAATTTTAGCTTTTACGCCCCCCCAAAGTCCATGCCCTCATGTCTCTATGCACAGAATCAAGTCCCCAGCTACTTCCCCCAATTAGACATGCCCGGTCCATCTCCCCCACCCTTCACCCCCCAGCCGGATCCCGCACCCCATTGCATGCCGCTCGCTGCCCCCTGCACACAGATCTCGGCGGGCGTGTCTTTCTTCCAATGGCAGATCCACCAGGAGGAAGAGAAGCTGCAGGGACTGACCCCGGATCAGTTGACAGTGTGGGATGAAGACGGTGACACGTGAGTTCTCTCTTCGCGCCTCCACTGCTCCTCTGGCGGTATCGACTCCGATCATAGTCCGCGGGAAGGTGTCCGCCCTGGTCCGGGCCCCATGGAAGGGTCACACGGTCTCACCACAGGCTGAGGTGGCCAGGATGACACGTAGCTAATGCTGAGTTTCTGAGAGTCCATGGCGATAGCTGCATGGAAGAGACTGACTCAGATTAACATAAAAGCCCGCCAGTGAGTGGACAGGTGGCAGTATGACACAGAACAGGAATAATGAGCTAAAATGTAGAATGTTGTAAATGACAGAAATTACTAAAAAGAGGGGTAGAGTTCTCCATTGACATTTTTAAGGTGAATAATCGCTGAGATTTAACGGCACGTTAGAGAGTTAAACTCTTTCACTCGTCATTGACAGAGAGAAGCTGCATCAGACTCCTCAGACTGGGAGGGGGTGGCTCCTCCGTGGCACCTCATTTCAATTTGTCACCTCCAGGGGCGCCATAAAAGGGGGGCGGAATTAGGACAGGTGGTTTAAAAAATATGGAACATAATTGGATTGGGTTGGAGACCCAATGTGATGTGCTTTCATGGGGCCCAAAATCTCTAGCAGCACCCCTGGTTACATCTCTTCCGTGGCCCTCAGGTTCCTGCACATAGCCGTGGCACAGGGGAGGCGGGCCCTGGCCTTCGTCCTGGCCAGGAAGATGGCTGACCTTGGCATGCTGGATGTGAAGGAACACAACAGTCAGGTGCGTGGGAGTGCAGGCATCAGTACGTCCTACTCATGTGCAGTCCTGCCCCCTTGGACTCTGCGTGACAGCACTGACATTGAAAAGGAGAATGCCAGCAGATTAAAATGTGATACATGAACAGGTCTGGAATTCCGGGAGTTCTTTTGTCCCTGGTATACAGTAACAGCTCATTAACCGAGGGGAAAAACGCACCATGTTCGTTCTGGAGACATACTTTCAGCGTTGGCACTGTTTGACATTTAAGGTGATAACAGCCCAGGCACTGCTGACCTTTCTGTCCTTCGTCTCCTTACCCAGAGTGCCCTGCAGGTGGGTGTGGCTGCCAACCAGCACCTGATTGTGCAGGACCTCCTGACACTTGGAGCCCAGATCAACACTTCTGACCACTGGGGGCGAACGCCGCTTCACGTCTGTGCTGAGAAGGGCCACGCCCTGATGCTCCAGGTAAGTGTGCAAAATCTACCACCCATGTCCCCACTGGTGGGGAGGAATCACAGATACATTTATCTCCCCTGTGAACTTTCATTTATTTTTTTTAGGTTTAGAAATGCAAAACATTCAGAGATCATTATGCAATATGGGCAGGGATCTCGTTTCCTGATAACACGGGCTCTCGCTGTGATGTGTTAATCTCAGCGGTCACACACTCCATCCCTCATATAGGCGTGGTCTGCTCTACTTCCGCTAAGACAGTGAGGTTATTTTCCCCCAGCAGGACCTTAGGCATGGAAAAAGGTGTGGAGGATTCGGTTTAATACTCCCACACATTCTAGAGCTTAGGGCCGTGCCTGGGCACGCTCCTCCAAGATTGCTTTACTCCACCTTCATTTTTTCCAACTAAGTGCCTAAGCCAAGATTTCTGAGACTCTGAACGTTCCCAAGTCCTCTTCGCCTCTGTGTCCTTTGCTCTCTTTCATCGTGCTTGTTTCACTGTGTCACGCTCCACTTTTCACGGTAATGCACAGAAGTATTCCCTCAGCCGCGGTCAGCTGCCTTGTTTACGCCAGTCTTTGTCGCCGATCCTGTTGATGTCCGCATGACTTCCTTGTCGCCTGCACGTTGGCACTTCGAGTTCATTTCCTCATGCGAGAGTGAAAAAAACAAGATGGCTGGGTTAAAATTCCGTTTCTCATAAACAGTGGGAGAGGAAAAGCCTGCCGGACCAGTTCCCCGGAACCTCATTGGCCTGCCTCTTTCGTCAGAAAGCAGCGCACTTATCTTGTAACAATGAATCGGTTCCTAAATGACGCAGGAAAATTTGAGGGCTGGGTTAACCCTTCACGGGCAGGATGGGGATGCCAGCTTGACTTTTACCACTTCTCTGTTCCTGTAGGCCATCCAGAAGACCCTGAAGGCCAGCGGGCAGCAAGTGGATGTGGAGGCTGTCAACTATGAAGGTATCTCCTCATTCTCTTCGCCTGCCCACATTCTGCTTCACTCCAGAGTTAAAGTCTGACCCAGAGTTCTTAGACTCAACCTTTGTTACCTACAGCCCCTAATCAGGGCCCCCGAACTCACTTCCTGTGGTCCCTCAACCAGGTCTGACGCCCCTTCACATGGCGGTGCTGTCCCACAATGCCGTACTCCAGGAGCTGGAGCACGCTTCCTTGCTGAGCCCCCAGGCAGAGGCACTGCTGCAGAAGCGGAAGTTTCTAGGGGAATGTGTCAGCACCCTGCTGGCCATGGGGTCCTCCTACAAGAACAAGGTGAGTACACCTGCCCCCCCGCACCCCCCCCACACCTGCCACAAGCAGATGGTCTGCTCCTGTTCATCCACTTTTTTTGTCTCTCTTAGGATCGTAAAAGTGGGCGGACCGCGTTACACATCGCTGCGGAGGAGGCCAACGTTGAGCTTCTTCGCCTCTTCCTGGACCAGCCCGACTCCTTATCCATCATAAATGAGAAGGTAACGACACATTTCCTTGTAATATAACCCTCCCCATCCTATTTTCCCATAATCCTCAGCACACCGGTGGCTTAGGTCTGGTCCATTTTTCTTATTCTCTATATTCTACCAGGACCAACCGCTCCTTATCTTCTTGTTAAAGATCAACACTCCCTCCATAAAACAGGAAACCTATCATCGCCCCATCCTTCTTGGTCAATAACCTCTCTCTCCCTCTATCTCTCCCTCTCTTATCTCGTTTAGGCCTACAATGGGAACACCGTGCTCCACGTAGCCAGTTCCCTGCAGGGCCGGGTTGCCCAGGTGGACACCGTCAAGCTGCTCATGCGACGGGGCGCCGACCCCAGTGCCAAAAACCTGGAAAACGAGCAGCCTGCCCAGTTAGTGCCGGAGGGCTCCCTGGGGGAGCAGGTGGGTCATCGCACCATCCGTGCCCCTCAGTGCCGTCTGTGCCCAACATCAGACCATCAGATTCTCTATATATTCTCAACACCCCTACCTTAACATGCTTAACCCCCATTTTCAGAGCATAAGCCGCCCGTGCCTGAATCTACTGATCACTCTTTCCAGCTTCCGTTCTTTTCCGAGACCCTTTAATCTGCCTCGATCTAATATACAACCCAGAATGATGTACAGTCCACCTTTGAGTAGTTTCGGAATCCATAATGAGTATTGTGCCGGGTGCTGCTCAGTTGTACTGTGTTCAGTCTGTGCCCATGTCACTCTGCAGACACATTTTGTTCATCTCCAAGACGGTGAAGCGTCTCTGTCTTTTTGTCCATAGGTACGGAGAATCCTGAAGGGCAAGGAATCCCAGGTCCGATCCGTCCCGTTCTAGTCCCACCTTTGTGAGAATCACTGTCAGTCAGGCAGTCCCAGTTTGCTGTAAATAATCATTTGCCAGTATGAGGCAGATGCCAGTTGTTTCTACGAAACAAAGCTAATATAGTTCACTGCTATGCAGTTCATGATAAAAAAAGGGGGGGGGGGTAAGTGAGACGTCCCAGGGTGTAATGGGATAACTTAGCAACGGAGAATGTAAACATGGAAACATGGATTGAGTGATCCCAAGTGAAATACCTGGGTGAACTGACAGTCATAAAACAGTCACAGTTTGCTGAGAATGTAGTAGTTTAATATAGAGAAAAAAAATATCTGTAGGACTGAGTTTGTGAGTTAGTGTTTTTTGGGGGGAATCCAGATGAGTTAATGATCTGCCAACAGTCACGTTGGTCATGTAACAGAGTTAGGAGTTACCAGTTAACACAAAAACAAGTCTTGACAATGCAGAGGAAAGTATTCAGCTGTGCCGATGTGCAGTTTCATGTTTTTCAACCATTGTAGGTGGTTATCACGCTTAAAAAAACACAAACATCAGCATTAACCACTCAGATGTGCCACTTCTTTGGCAACATATTAGAAATGACATTAGTGCAAAAATGAGTATCACAGACTCTCAGTGACAGTAACGTCTGTGAGGAAACTGATTGTGAGATAACAGGATTTAATTGCCACTCCCACCACTTGCCAACAGAGTCTCCATAACTCACAACCAGCTCAGTCCCAAAAAATAGATCTGGATAATAAGCACCACAGAGTCTGCGATCTTTGAGATGACAGCTAGTCTAGACAGCTAGTTGTACAACATCCAGATGAAGCAAAACAGATTCCTGCATTTAATCTATAGTTTAATCTAAGATGATGTAAATAATGACGACAAGTAGATGGACAGATATATACATTTTATCGTAGTATTGATTCTGGTGGTGGCTTTCTCAATGCACATATAGACTCGAGTATTGTTAATAATACCAGTCCCAGATGAAACTTTTCTATGTTGTGAAAGAGTCAGGTTTTCAGTCTGACAAATCAGCTGTTTGCTCGGACGATGAGGTTCCTCTCTGTAAAAAAGTATGTCTTGTAGACAAAGGTTTCTTTTCTCTTTTTTCCTCTCTGTATATATTTTTTTGATCATTAAAGGACAATTGAATCCAAATCAACCTATAAAGAGACTGTGTTCGTTATTTGTTCATGGTATAATTTTACTCCAAACATTTTTTTTCCAGCAGGTATGTCCATTGTAGACGTTCACACTAAACACCTATCAACAGAAATTACCGGAAAGTCTATAAAAATCATGCTGACAGCCAAACACTTAAACTGACACCAGTTTCCGTTTTAATTTCTGCTATGAAAATGGCTGTTCCCTATAGACTAAGTATATAATTTGAAATTTAATGTTGAAACAGCAGTTTTTTTTCTACGATGGATGAATAGATAGATGGATGTTTTTAACTCCAGCTTCAGGTAATGATAATCAATAACTACTGATATTCAGTAAAGCACGTTTTCTTTTGAATTGAGTTTGCTACTGAGAATGACATGGCCAAAGAGGACTTTGTTTCTAAATGTGTCAGACTTTCATCTTTCCCTTTTTTTTACTGTTGAGTCAAACAGAATCTGAAAGCATGACCTGGGAATACAGGGTACGGCGCTATAGACTTCTTGGGAAAATCTGCATTTTCCGCTGAGTTCGCGGTTCTCCAGGAAGCATAAATAAAGTTTAGAAATTTGACTGAGCCACCTGAGGATGTTTTGAGGAATATTTCAAGTAGATTATGGGTCTGAAAACAATGACTTTTCTTCTTTTTTTAACTCACCTGTTAAGTTCAAGTCTGGACATTTATTTACTTGATTTGAAAGAAATTCATTCACTTATTTATTTAGTAGTACATGCGTGCCATCATCATTCTGAAATGGAGGAAGTGTGAGGGACAGGAACAGAGTGGGCGGGACATGAGAGTCACGTTCCAGATGGCCGGCAGCTGGGTTCTCCGCATCCTCATAGCGTGATTGGCCGAAGAGGAGAAGTGGGCAACAACCTTGCTGGTGCTTTCCTCCTGATCCCCCCCCTCATGGGAACCACAAAGAGAGAGAAATAAATAAGGTAACTCATAGCATGAGTAGCCTGATTACTGTAAATTGTAAAGTGTGGTGTAAAACCACACCAGGCTGAGAGCACAGAGGCTGCTGAGCGTTTTAAAGCACTTGTGAAGTTCATGGTGAAACTCTCTGTACTTTGGGCTTATCAGGTTATCAACCAATCTGCCTCTCGCCCACGTGATAGCATGCCTGGCCGGGATGACAACCAAAAAAAAAAAAAACAGCCATTTGAATAATTTTACAAATGCAAAAACGAGTCCCTGGGGACCCTGTGAACATTTTGTAAACCCGACAATTTTTTGCACATCAAACCAAATCATTTGCGTGACGGGGAACAATTTGTTGATTATTTGTGTACGTTTATGCATACGTAATAATTACCCTGGATAGTAAAGACACCTCTCCAATAAACAGGACTGACTGGATGTAGAGACCTATGCTGTTGGTTGCCTTGTTAAAAAAAATACATACATATGTTATATATATATATGTTATATATATATATATATATATATATATATATATATATATGACGTATGTATGTATGTATGTATGTATTTTGTATGTATGTATGTATACACACACACACATAAAAAACAAAAACGTGATCCTGTCAAAGCAAAGACGTCCCCTGGGCCCATTGCAGTTGTTTCTACACGCATGAGAAACTGACCAAACTGAGGTTTTGAAACTCCGGGCGTGGAGGTTGACACAAGCTTTTTAAATTTAGAAGACAAAATTCTCAGTGGTAGAAAAGCAGAAGAGACTGTCAAAAAGAAAAAAAAAGATTAGAGTGAGGGAAAGAAAATGGTCAGCATAATGAATTCATAATACTGGACATAATTTCTGCATTGTGGCTTTTCACTGCCCTCCATCTCCCAGTTTTGAATATATACAAACTTTTGTGCTTACCATCTGAGTTGTACAGAAAAATAAAACAAAAGTTGCCATCAGGCCTGAAGTCCATGCCTAGAGAATATCATTGCAGCTAAACTAGATTCTTACCAAGCACTCAGGCACAAAGCTGGGTTATTCAAGTTCAGATTGGGTTCTGATTACATTTTCTTTTGTCTATAAGGTGCAGGGAGTAACAGATCATGCAAATGTATATGATCAAACAAACATGCAAATAGATATGCAACCCCCAACGCAACTATTCATCTGCCTTCCATCAGGGTCGGCTTACCCCGTACGGGGCCCAGGGTGAGGGCCTGGAGTCTGTTCCAGGAAGCAAAATGCACAAGGCAGACTGCACCCTGCATGGGATGCCAGGTCATCACAGGGCACACGCGCACAAACACACACACATACACACACACACACACATTTCTATTCCTATCTTAGTGAGGACCGTCCATTCATTTCTATGGGAAAAATCCTAATCCCAGTCATGACACCCTTAACCCCTACCCAGCCCTAACCTTAACCATAACTCTCACTTTAATCATAAGTAACAAAACAAAATACTAGACCTTTGGCATTCACAGAATTGTATGAAATGAAGTCTAGGGAGGACTGAAAAAATTACTTCACTAGACATGTTTTTTTCAGGATATTTTATACTAGTGACTTCCTTTGGTCCTCACAGGTATAGTGAAACCTGTATACAGACACAGTCATCATCTTGGGCAGATCAGAAATGCAGATTCGCCCAACTGTATTTCTGGACACCAGGACACCTGAAAGAATGCCAATCACAGTGGATTATGCAATTAGCGAGCAAAAAAACATACAACAAATATCCGCCCTAGACATATCGCTGCCGTTTGATCATGACGTATGCCAGGCTGAACCCCGTTTAAACATCGACAGCATTCCACTGAAATGGCCTTCAGTAAAAATGCGCCAAAGAATTCGATCTAAAAATAAAAATGGCCATGATTCAGAGTGAACTAGTTCAATACTGGTGGGGGGGGGGGGTTGGCAAATGTTAAAAGCACTGAACATATTTAAAAAAATGATTTGATCAGAGGTGACCAAACAAAGCAACCTTCAGAATGGAAGGTTAATAAACATTAACCTAGGTTACACATGAAGAACAAAACCCGTCTGTTTGTGTTCTAACCACTCAGATCCTCGCACGGGGACGTAGGTGACGGACGTGTGGGATTTTATTTCAGGAAAGAACTTTTGTTCACAGTTATTTGCGTGGAAAACATGCACAACTGAAGAAGCGTGTTTTTGGGGTTTTTTTTAAGTACACAAGAACGGCATGTGCATGACGTCTAATTAAACCAAGGCCATTTTTATTGACATTTGAGGCGTGCTGTGTCTGAAAGCACGTTCTCCTGTGGTTTTGTCGGAACCTTCCAACGAGCGGCAACAAGATACTCTGTTCTCAAGCAAATCAAAAAACCAGCCAGAGAAACAAATACTCGCTAAATACATTACCGAGGTCTCTCAGAAAACAAGCTGTTTCTAAGTATCTGTAGTCAGAGGAGAATGAGAGATATAGAGAATCGGCATCATAATCCCTCACACATAGAAACAATAGTGCAATAGGGCAACAACCACTAAACACACACACAGGAACACAGCGTAGAGTGCCATAAAAATAAGGACAGCACTTATTTTTAATCACCCAACAACAGATATTTTTATGTTTGGGGGTTTATGCGACCTGACATTGGCAGAGGGTCGGACAAAACAGTTTAAATAAGAACTTGACTCTAGAGAGAAAATAGAAGCTGAAAGACTTTCATGTGGATATAGGAATAAAACCTGAGCCAGAGGTAGCTCGAGCACAGTATGGGGTGAATAAGGTTATACTTTTTTGGTCTGCATTTTTTCCCAAGAAATGTGTTTGAGCCGAAATCCGAAATCCAGCCTACAGGTGAGTATACAGGCACTAATGCTATAACTAATGCTATAATAAAGTTGCGGGCATTAGTGAACACGAAGGCGCACCCCAGCTGTGTAAGGAATAACCCTACAGGTATCAGTTCTGTCATTACTTTCAACTGCTTATGATTTGCTGGTGCAGAACACCCATACTGGTGTGTTACTAAAAATTACTCGGTAAACATCCTCCATTGTTCCATGCCTCCCATGTCATGTAAGCAAATATTGCGAAAAGTCATCGTAACGGTGCACCATCAAAGACAGGGTATCATAACTGGGGCCCCAATGGGTCAGTGGCTGTATTGTATGAGGTCAGTAAACTTGAGAAAAACTGTACATCTTAATTTTCCCTGACCTCTAACTGAGATTTAAGGATGAAGAGATCCCCAGGCCTCAGCAGACTGCCCGAAGAGGTTGGGAAGCTCTGATCTACAAGACAAGTTAGATTGCATGCCTAACAGATGGAAGAAGTTGCAGCACAAACTGGCAGGAATGTGTGACCAACCTTATAACCTGCAAGGACCTAAAGAAAGTAAACTTAGGTGATAAGAGTAGGCAAGGAGCAGCAAAGAATATGGAAAAAGAAACCCTGACGGTGAATCACAAAAGCCAGAAAATCCCCACCTATGATCATCTACAACTTTTCATGTGATCATGTTGTCCTGACGGGTTGTTAGTCATGAGCTGCTTGTTCAAATGTCAGATGCATAACATGCCGCGAGAAGCTGATCACTGACTGAACCAGGTAGCATCCCCATATGCAGTTTCTGCCTTGGCTCTGCCCCTCAGGTGCTGACCTCCACCAGGGGGCAGCGCAGAGGCGACAGCGCTTCAAATGGTGACTTCTGCCCTATGCATGCCGCAACCCAGGACCGCAGGTGTGCCAAACTGTGACCATGGGTGACCCAGGGCTGGCACAGGTCCCAACAGGACAGTTTGCGTGCGCGAAACCACATGTGGTCTAAGAAAATTAGGATCCAGAGTGATTTCCATAAATTTATTACCATGTTTATTATTGTATTACCTTGCTTTCCTGTCCTCAATGTGGTTTCATGCCCAACATAAAAAAAACAGAATTTGTCCTTCGTAAGGCATTGGTAGCCAAAGCATACTTCAGACACGCCAACTCTGTAAGCGTCCATTACAGAATAGCACATTTTTACTCAGAGCCCGGCCATTGACTGACACTTGATACGTGAACTCAGCACCGAACGGATATGGGCGAATCTAACTGTGATCATAGTTCAGCAAACATGCGTTTTAGGAAGCGAACCAGATCGTGAGAGTGAGACACTTGTCCCTTCATCACCAACCGCAGAACTAGCATCTTGATTAATGCTAGAATAGGCCTCAAATGTCAGCCGAGATCATCAGTCTTTGGTACGTAAATGGCACTTAAAAGCGTGGTGTGTAAACTGTCAATGCATGGTCGATGTGCTTCCTGTGAACCGGGATCTTCAGCAAACCCATGTCAGGCTTTATGAAAAATGAGGAGTAACTCATGGGGAAATTCTGAGAAAACCTTCACTTTTAACCCACAGGCCTGTCACACACAAACATTTACACAGAGGACTCTGGCCTCCCCTAGAATCCCAAACATTCCTGTAAAACTGGACACCAGGAATCAGTCTAAGCTTTATATAAAATGTAGCAATACAATTACGGTGGGTGCGTCTTCTAGTTACAGACTTTCTTTTACAAAGACTCCTTTGTAAATACAGTACATCGGAATTTAGCTGGTATAACAGAAAACAATATACTCGAGCATACAGGAACTGAAAGGGTGTTTAAAAAGAACAATCGATGGATTAAAATAACCAAGATGGAGGAGTGATTAGGGTAAGATCTCAGAATGGAGTGTGAAAGCTGGACAGTGGACAGCATCTCTGCATTTTTCTGAAGTTGACTGGGACATTTTAAACACAAAGTAGAAATCTTAGAAATGTCAGTTTCCGGTCCAGGCTAGAACATGGACTGGAGTGTGAGGATGTGAAAGGTCTGAACTGAGAAACATCCTTCATGTTTCTAGAACTACACGTTGGTAAGAGCTTGCTGAAGACAGCATGGTTTACCTAACACTGGAGTTTAAAGCCTGCTGGCTTTAGATGCCATCGAAATCACTTTGTGTCAACCTGTTCTCCATAAGAACACTGCCTCTCAGAACTGAAAATCCAAGTTGTATGCCCTTAAAGGCTGTCTTAATATCTAGTGTCTTAAAACATCTGTCAACAGAGGCTCGCTAGCCGTGCTTAATTGACAATGTAAAATGGCAGAACTAAAAAACATGGAGTCTACCCCTCGGGCTGAGGGTCACATGAGCGAAGCAGGAGTGCTGGCGGTAGGATGGCAGAGGAGATGCGGCCGGCGTCGCGGCGCCTTAGACGTCCTGGACCGCCATGGCGTGCTGAGGCCAGCTGTAGGTGTCCAGGGTGAAGGAGTCGTAGTCGGGGCTGTAGATGTGAGAGAGGACGAAGGCCTCTTTGTCTTTGGGCTCGGGGTACCAGGAAGCGATGTCCTTCTTGTAGGCGTAGTCCACGATCTGTGGGAGGAGCCAAAGAGACAGTCAAGTGTGGCAGGTTTCACTGGAAATTTAAATCTCCAGCAAGTTCTCCACTGACCTTGAGTGCGATCTTGAAGGACACTTCCCTGATGGTATTCAGAGGGGGGTAAAGTCGACCCTCCGCTAAATGCTCCTCAGTAACCATCTCTGCTAAGGCCTGACGGGGAAGGAGGTGAAGGATTAGGGGGGTAGGTGGAGAGATTAAGGGCGTAGGAGGCAGCACGGAGCGGACGGGGGTGCTGCTAACCTCGGCCGTAGTGAGGAAGATGTCATCGGAGATGTGACGCACACCGCAGGCCATAACGCCCAACGCCACACCCGGGAAAATGTAGGCGTTGTTGCCCTGGCCGGGGTAGAAGGTGCGGCCATCTGCCAGGGTCACCTTCTTGAAGGGGCTTCCACTGGCGAAGATGCCCCTGCCCTGAATTAAAGAGGGTAGGACCCCAGGGTTCACTCACAGATACAAGGTGACAAGGGGAGGTCAAAGGTCAAGGGTGGTAGGTGGGCGTTACCTCTGTCAGCTTGTAGCACTGCTCTGCCGTGCATTCTGCCTTACTGGTGGGGTTGCTGAGGGCGAAGATGATGGGCCGTTTATTGAAGCTCGCCATGTCTTTGATGATCTTCTCTGTGAAAGCCCCACTGATGGCAGCCACGCCTGCAGGGCGAGAGAGAGAGAGAGAGAGAGAGAGAGAGAGCGAGAGAGAAAGAGAGGCATGACTCACAGGGCGACCCCTATCTGTCTCTACCGGGCCTCAGAGGATTTGTAGATACGTGACTGGAAATTACTTTGGGCACTTTCAATTTTCATTATCTAACTGCTATCACTTATATGCTACCACATTACATTAATCAATTAAATTAATTAATAACTGTGTACAGTTCTTGCTGAACTCCACCTCCATCTAGCATTCATTCATTTTTCATTCATTCCTTCCCTTTTCATATTTTTTTATGAATTATATTACATAATTTTATGTATAAATGTATAAATGATGCCTTCATAGACTGCCATACACCAGTGCCTTGGGCCACTGTAAAAGGCACTAAATAAAACTAAAGTGAATTGAACGGGGACATGGGATTGTTCCAGGTGCCTGCTGACCTCAGGCTGTTCCCAAGCAGCTCGTGTGAGTCACCCTCACCTATGATGGCAGTGGGTTTGAGGCTCTGCACCACCTCCTCCAGGGTTTTCACCTGGGGGTGATCATGAGCAAACTCCTCCTTCTCGTGGTTCAGGTGACCTCGGCCCTGCGGATCACATGATATCGGACAAGTCTAGACCTGCACCCTGCATCACAAGGGGACTCCTAGGAATTCCCAAGGAGGCATGGTTACCTTGACGATGAGACCTTTGGAATCCACCATCCAAATCTTCTTGATGGCTTCAGCATGGGGGATGCCCTCCTTGGCCATGGCCATGACGAGCAATTGTGCAATCCCCATTGCGGCCTGCAGGATAGCATCATTAATACTGAGGTCACATCATCAGACAATTTTGTCAACATGTGTGATCAAAGATTCGTGGTAACGGCTCTGCACCTCTCCTGCCCCCTGAAACACAAACTTGTGGTCGGAGATTTTATTCTTGGTTATCCTTAGGGCTGCCAGGATCCCAGCTACTGCCACAGAGGCGGTACCTGACAGAGAAACAATAGCATTGTCAGGAGAAGTTTGCCGAGCATTAAGTTCCATCAACCACAACTTTCCAGTACATGCTCATCACCACTAGAGGGCAGCACAGACTTCTGTCAGAATTGCTGCACAGTGACAGGCCGTGTCATTAAACGCTCTCTCCAGGTCCGGAGAAGAATGTTCATTATTTGGCATGGGCTCAATAAGTGCAATTTGCGTGCCGGGACAGCTTAACTGAGGATAGCCGTGGGAGGAAAGGGACGCGGGGTCGGGACTTCAGGAAAAGGCGGCGGGGGGGGGGGGGGGGGGGGGGCACATTGCCCG
>JAODKL010000001.1:45152378-45169518 GCA_026780765.1 Petrocephalus schoutedeni | reverse complement strand
GGGGCACATTGCCAGATGTTTCTGAGTCATGAGGGTCTGGGTGGGGGGCACCCCAACCCGGGGAAAGAAGAGATTGCACTGCCGTGTTTACTTAAAATCCCTTTTTCACTAATGCTAACGGCAGAACTACAGGACAGTCAACCTAAAGGTCCCCTAGGGTTTTAGGCACCGTTACAGTGAGACCAAAATGCTGCCCGGTTCGAGAGGCCTTAACGAGATCGACTCAGAGGGAGCGAGAGTGAGGGGCGCTGGGGGAGGCACCTTGGATGTCGTCGTTGAACGTACAGTACCGGTTCCGGTACTTATTGAGAATGCGGAAGGCATTGCTATTGGCAAAGTCTTCGAACTGGATCAAGCAGTTCATCCCATACCTGTGAAACACAAAGATGGACAGTCAGAGCAGTAGGTGGAGCACACGGTGCTGGGGTTGGAAGATAAAGGTAAGAGGTGCAGAGTGTCAAATGCACCATCAGATCACAGTAAGCTTTGATTACATCACAGCGTAGGTGGTCAGCTCACAGACACAAACCCAGCCACACCCATTCATCCTCGGTTACCCCAACCAATCACCTTCAGAATGTAGCTGGGAAACTCATAGAGGACACAAGGAATATCTGTCAGGACAATAGACAAGATGGCCACCGAAGCCGTCAAGTTACGCCAAATTTCTCCAGACCGTAGCCTTTTAATATAGGATCTGTGTAACAATCTTGTCCCTTGGTATCCAACACAATGCCTTCATACACACCCTAATGACCCCCCCCCCCCCCCCCCCCCCCCCCCCGGTAATGAGCTCCCCAGGCCTGAGCTGACAGCCCCCTCGCTCTTCAGTCATCGCCTGGTAATATGTGACATCAGGTGGCGTCCTGGCTGTCAGGAGCCCTCTATAAATCCAACTCACGTCCCCCGCCCGGCCTTCATTCAGTTCTGTTTATAGTACCAAAGTGTGTATTTGTTCTTTCCTAATTCAATTTGCAGGCTGACATTTGCAGTTTATTAGCAAGGACCAGGCCCACGTGGCTTGGAAAGTAAATCCCACAACAGCAAGAGAGGAGCAAAGCTGAAACCAAACGATGAGACAATGACAAACGCATGGCCAGGAGAACTGGAACCAGTGGGTGGGGGATGGGAAATGGCCGGGGCCGCGGATCGAATCGATGAGATGGCTCCATTAATGGCTCTCAGATGTTCCATGTCAGACGACAGCTGAGTGCAAACAGGGCCGCAACGCCCTGCCCGTCCAGAACCAACTGATCTCTCAATGAGTCATGTTGAGAAGATGCACTTCTCACGCTCAGAGTCCACACTTTGGACACTCAACTGATGTGAAAGCTGGTGTACGTGTCTGCAGCTCTGAACGGCATCGCCGCTCCCAGACAAGGACCCCAAACCTAACCCTAACCCCAACAAAAAGACTCCAGCAACAAACAAGGCATTCTCATCCCAAAGCTTGCCAATGGGTCCATTAAATTTCCTTATGGCTTATGTGCACATACACAGGGAGATGCATTAGCAGTTTTCTCACGATTCCAACATCAATAGACAGACACAGAAACAAACAAAGTGAGACAAACAGTCAGAGAGATATAGAAAGACACAGAGAGAGTCAGAGAAGGACACATGACTGAGAGACAGGCAGGCAGACAGACAGACCCCACGGAGAGATGCAGTGTAAAAAGACAGACAGACCCCACGGAGAGATGCAGTGTAAAAAGACAGACAGACCCCACAGAGAGATGCAGTGTAAGCAGACAGACAGACCCCACGGAGAGATGCAGTGTAAGCAGACAGACAGGCCCCACGGAGAGATGCAGTGTAAGCAGACAGACAGACCCCACGGAGAGATGCAGTGCAAACAGACTCGCTCACTTGTCAGTCACGGCCTGCATGAACTCATCAATGAGCTCGTCATACTCCTTTCCTCGCACGCGCTTGTGCTTCACCCCGATGTAGAGCGGATCATCAAGAAGCGCCTGTGCCAAAAAAGTAAGAAATAAATAAGATATAAACACAATGAGCCATAATTTACAACGTGAATCTCAGCCAGTTACAGACTCTGACATCAGAGAGATACATGATAACCAATCAGATGACAGTATGTAAATGCTTCACTATGACATAGGCATGAGTGCTGTGCATCCAATCATCTGCCTAGGGCTGGGATTGTGGGACATCCATGTCCAGGCCCTGTTTGACCCACACTAATATCAGTCTGCTCCTGGGATCCTGCAAGAATGCCTGTAGAATAGGGCTGGGTCCTGATGTTCAAGATTAGGCATTCTCTCCCGGAGCCAGATCTGCCTGGCTCTCATGCTAGCATACCTGTAACTTCTCTCTGTCCCCGTGCATCAAAGGCCTGGCCCATCTGCCTAGAGGTCCGCCCAGCCACACAATCTCGATTTAAGCCGGCGTGTCGTTCTCAAACAGCTGTTGGTTAGCTGTATTCCAAAGACGCAACTCCCCTCCTTTCTCAGACTATCTGGGAGAAGCCTGGGCGTCAGTGTGACCAGATGCAGGCCCACCTGCTCAAATGCCTCCTATCCAGTGATACCCTTAAACATTACCAGATCTCAGGGAATACAAATACATAATACATAACCAAGGGAATACAAAAACCAGGACGCACACAGGCCTGCACCGAGCCAGAAAGCCTGAGAGTTTCCTGACTGCCTGCCCAGGCCGAGGTACCTGGTTGTCAGTTCCCACGTCCAGAAGCACAGGCAGGCACTGTTGGGGTGGTACCCCTCCGCAGGCGGTGTAAAGGGCAAGCTTGCCCACAGGGATGCCCATGCCGTAGCTGCCCAGGTCACCCAGTCCGAGGATTCGCTCACCATCCGTGACAACAATGGCCTGCAAATAAAACAGCCACACACACACACACACACACACACAGAGGAGCAGTGGTTACACAATGACCCGAGCCCTGCCCTCTACCGTTCTGATAACCATCTACCTAGGTACTGAATAACCCACATACTATGTTTACACCCCAGTGACCAGCATCCCCCCCACCACCATTTACCTTGATATTCTCCTCTGGCCAGGAGTTGAGCATGGTGGCAATGTGACCCTTGTCATGAATGGTGATAAACAGGCCTCTGGAGTGGGTCACACAAAAGATGTATCACCAACACCATCAACAAGAAGAAGTCACAACATTAAAATGCTTCAAAATGCTGCATCAAAGTGCTTTTAGAACTTCCAGACCCTTGGGGGAATATTTTCATAGTTTTCACGGGACACCCCTTTTGTTGGGGCAGCAGTTGTCCTGTTCCGTAAGAGGGAAACCCGATAACGACTTAAAGGACAATAACAAGTGAATTATAGTTAAAATAATGAGGGGAGTGGACATCCTGACACCTTTATAAACGGGAGTATTTGCGCATGGAAACAGGACGGCGGGGGGTTACTCCTCGAGGAGCAACTGGGACGTGTCTCCTCGGAGAGAGGGGGGGGTTCCCCTCCGCCGACACAGCGGCTTCGCATGGGGGGCCGCCCCTGCTGCATCTGACTCACCTCTCCTGTTCAGGGGATTCCCAGTTTAGAGTCCTCCCCGGGGGCCCTATTGGGAACATTTCTCTCTGCGAGTTCCCAAGACATTTTTTGGGTGTATGCGTGTGCCTCTGTGACATGCTTTTGACAACAGCTGAGACATAGTTTGCTTTAAGGAGCCCGACCAGACCAGTAAGAGGCACTACAGACCCCACAGGAATTCTGGGCGCTATTTAAGGTGTGTGTGTGTGTGGGGGGGTGTAGTCTGAGAACCCAGAGAAAGCCAATCTGAGTGCCTGTGTTAAAAAATTACGCAGAACCGTTTGTGAGTTTAGATAGGTATGAGTATGGCCTGGCAAAGAGTGAAATAAAATAAATGGTTTAGAAAGGCAGGAATTAGTGGCACGACAGCCCTGTGTCTCCGCAAGTAAAAGGGCGGGAGAATGGCAAGCTCACCGTGGCCTCCGGAAGGCCAGGCCGTACTGCTGGCAGGCCAGCCCCACGGTGGGAGTGTACACAATGGGCATGAACTCCTCAATGTCAGAGGTCAGCACACGGTAGAACAGCTTCTCGTTCCTGTCCTGTAGAGTCATCAGCAGGATGTACCTATTGGGGGGCGAGAGCACAGAGGATGGGTGGGTCTCACTCTGCACGCTGTTATGGCGACGGGTCGTGTTTGGCAAAGCCTAATAAATAAAAAAAAAAAAAACACGATAAAACAATAACCAGAAACTGTTTGTGTGTAGGGCATGCCCTCTTTGACAGGTTGGCAATGGTCCCATGACGGAACATATATTTCACTCTTGGATCTCGCTCCAGGACATGTGTTGTAGCTTAAGCACTGGCTTTCACCCTTGGCAGACCGTGCCACGTCCGCTTATCTCCGAAAGAGCCGCGCGTGTCTCCCGGAGTGAGCGCGGGGTATCGGGGATCTCACTTGTCCAGGGGGTTGCTCCTGGTCTCGTAGCTCTTCATCACCCGCAGCACCTGCACGTCTTGCGTGAGGAAGCAGGGCGGCAGCAGACCATGGATCCCCAGCTGCTGCCTCTCCTCCAGCGTGAAGGCCATGCCCTGTAGGGCGAAGACGCCGCTAGGCCATTAGGTGGGTGAAGGTTCCTCGAGTGGCCTCCAAAATGCATCACGCACAAATACCATCACCCAGCTACAAGAGGACTCCATTAGACTAATAGATGCGTAAGGTTTTACAACCTCCAGATGCATCACGCACAATTATTATCTACAGTCCAGGTCACCGTCACACCTTCTTTCAGCTAAGGGTACTGTAGACCATGCTTTTCCCCACACAACAGCTGATTTTTAAAAAAAAACAAACAAAGAGTTAACACCAACTAAAAGGATTATACTGCTGTACGTCCATGGAGGAAAGATATATGTGCAGACACCACCCAAAATTACTCCGAAACAGCGCAATGCAGAGCCAAGACACACCAAAACCCCTTTGAAATGATCCTGACAAGCCAGAAACATCCCCAGGAGCAGAGCAAACTAAAATTATTGTCTCCATCCTGCCATTCATTTGATGTTGCGAGGCCACAACAAACACCAGCTGATAATCCTGGATCTCAGGAAGCATAACCTGATTCCACCCACTGGACAGTCCAAGACGACTCAAAATTTCAAACGTCTGAACAAGTGCCAGAGTTCTGAGGCACCACCCCTCCCGGCCTGAGGCACTTGCGTGTCACACCGGAGGGGAAGGGAGTCTCAATCGCTGCCCAATTTTCCAGCAAAAGCCAGGACCCACATTAACATGGGACAGCTATCTTACAGCTGTCAGCCTCCCATTGCCTTTACAATCAAGAGGCCATCTGCCAAGCATCTCCCTCTCTGACGGGTAGCTGGGGGGTAATTATACAACAGAAATATCAGGCACTGGCACACGAGTCGGGAAAAGACAGATCAGAGCAGAAAGCGGCAGCCCAGGGCTACTCGCTTGAGAGCGACATGGGAGAACCGTGGGATGAGAGTTTAAGAACCTGTTACTCGGCAGTTACTCAATGAGCGTGAGGTTCATAGCAGCTTTACAAAGGGAGACCTTCCTGTGATACGGTCGCAATGTCTTCTGCAAATTTTAGGTTCATCAAGGGTTCAGGTGTCGTGCTGGTCGCTCATCAAAATGCCGCAATCTGCACTTTTACACAAGCTCATACGTAAAGATTCCCCCCTACGCAGCCCCCAGCATGTTTCCAGTTGTGCTGAGAGTGCGTCCAGGTTACCATGACAACAGTGATAGTCTCGTCTCCCTGGGGGGACCAACCATTACAGGAAGGTATGAAAAGCAGTTAGGCTTGTTCCAGTATTTGCTACTTCCTGGCTGAACTCTGGCTGCTTGGAAAATATTAAGGGACACTAACCCCAGGAGAGGCTGCCAGCCTACACACCTACTACACATGTTAAGTAGCTGAAACACACACAAAGCAAATGCTTAACGCCAAGAAAGTCAGGTAGTGGAGCAAGACAAGTCAAGATTACAGAAATATACTTCTAGTATAGCTATCAGTTATCAGGTCTCTATGACAGACTAGGTAGACTTCGATACCGACTGATGCGAGACTGCCCAGGTCTGATTTACAGAAGGTTCCCACACTTCTCCCACATTTGACAGAATGCCGCCTTTATTTCTCGCAGAAATAATAGAAACACAAATCACAGTGGCGCCCGGAGAGCGAATTCATGGCAACCCAACAGGAAAAACATTCTCTCATGATATCATAATATTCAGAAGAAGATAGCAATGAGAAGTACTGGCTACTGGAGCTGTGGACAAGCAATGCTGATGCCTACTCCCTCAATCTGGAGAAAAAAACACAACTAGTGTCTATAAGAAGTATAACCCCCCCCCTCCCCATTGAAATGTTGGGCTTTTGTGACGTAAAAAATGAGACCATGATAAATCATTTTTTCCCCCATCTTTTTCCCATCTTCAATGTGACCCACAACCTGTACAATTCAATTGAATACCAAACAAATCTGTAATGAGGAAAAATAAAAAATGAAATGAGCTGGTTGCAAAAGTGTGCACACCCTTAAATTAATACTTTGCTGAATCACCTGTTGATTTAATTACAGCATTCAGTCTGTTTGGGTAAGGGTTTATCAGCGTGCCACGTCTTGACTTGGCAATATTTCCCCACTCTTCTGCCAGACTGTGAGTACCTCTCCTGTGCACAGCCCTCTTCAGGTCACCCCACAGATTTTCAACTGGATTTAGGTCTGGGCTCAGGTTGGGCCATTCCAAAGCTTTAATTTTCTTCTGGTGAAGCCATTCTTTTGTTGATTTGGATGTTTGCTTGGGGTCATTGTCGTGCTGAAAGGTGAAATTCCTCATCTACCAGACCAGGTTTTTGGCCAACATTGACTGGTATTTGGAACTGTTCGTAATTCTCTCCACCTTAACTAAAGCCCCAGTTCCAGCCGAAAATAACCCTAACGCATGATGCTGCCACCACCATGCTTCAGTGTGGGTATGGAGGTTTTTTTGATGATGCACAGTGCTGTTTTTGTGCCAAACATGCCTTTTGCACTTGTGGACAAAAAGCGTCGACCTTGGTTTCATCATCAAACACATTTCCTACATGCTTTTGGGAGATGATGTATTCTTATGTAAAATTTTGCCAGGTTTGGATGCTGGTTGGACTTGGAATCAATGGAGATTACTACTTTCCCTCCCCATCAAAGTCACAGCCATCTTTATTTCATAATGAACTTCAAAGAGTCCTTCAGAAAAAAAGCCATATGAGAGCATACAAATTCAGTCCCCAGATTTGCATAACTTGAGAGGAATTCCACCACTGTCACGAATCCGTATTATACACCCTAAACTGCTTGCAAGAGGCCTTCAAATAAAGCTCTTCTAGGAAAAAAAAGAGCTGATGTCCAGTGCTCCAAGCTGCCTCACCAATCATCCCAGTCTCCAGGGGGTGGCCTCACTTCAGCCAGTCAGCCTCTTACTCACGGGCCTCTCCCATAAGAGGTCCTCTCCATCCCTAATGAGCACTCCGCTGGCATGGATGAAAACTGAATGGAACAAATATGACACAGCAGAAGTGTTGGCGAATGCTGGGTAATGACAGGTTCCAGCGTATTTCAGGGGAAGTCAGCTGAGAAAGTTTGCGAATTAAAAAAAAGATGGGGGCGATGTTGACAGGCTGCTCAGCTTCACCCAATGTCTCATCCTGCTTGAAACACTGCCATGTGCTCCAAGCCTAACACTCCTTCTCCCCATCCGGCTTTGATCGCCGTTTATGGTGCACGCTGTTCTTTCATGTTCAGAGAAGAGACACACTACCTCGGGATACGCGTGTGCGTCAGCGGGATTAGACTTCTGACTAGACGGCTGCTTTTGAGGCTGCTGCAAAAATACACAAAAGATATAGAGTTTAATTGTGTCCTTGGCAGGATCCCACCTAAAACAAAAGCGCTCACTCTCAGCCAGGCTCTTAAAGCTGTCCAGAAGTCTATTCTATAAACCCTAGACATGTATGTATGTAAAATCTGCAAAAAAGCAGATATGGACTGAATCAAAGAATCTATTTCTGAGGGCAGGATGCGAGGGAGTGGAAGTTAATATGGAGAACAAGGCCACGTTTCAGCACAACAGCTGACCCTATTAAACCTTCTGCTGCTTTGCCTGGGAGAGGGGAGTCTATTTACAAAGCATACCGAGGGCTACCCAGCAACGTTCCTGTTGATTGTCTTCTGGTAGCTTTTAGCCAGCACTCGGCTCCACTAAAACAGATCCTGCTACTGTCGCAGGAGCTGCAGCGATGTCGTCCATTGGACGCTTGGTACTTCTGGCCTAGCCAGCTAGACTCCTCCGCTCTGTCCGCCGTCTTCCAGAGTCAGGCCACCTGCCCCACAAACCCCCCTTCGAGCAGCTCCGCCATCCCCTTTGATTAGCAGCCACAAACTAATCCGCATCAAGTCACAACCATAAGCTTCCTTCCCTAATTCTAGCAGAGACCAAAACCTCTTGATGGTGACGGCCAGAATCCCCAGACTGTAAGATCTCGAAAGGCCTGCTTGCGTACTCATAGGCTTGTTTACTCTTTAACGCTTCCCGGGGCGTTTGCTTCCCTGGTACCACCGCTGCCAGTCTGATTCCCCCCCCTCACGCACGGCGGGTCCTGTTGCGTATTGCTGAGGCGCCGTGGCCAGATGGCGGGGACACCCGTGTCTAAATGCAGCCGAAATGCAATCTACAGGCAACTGATTCGACCGACGTCACGCCGGTGAAGCCTCGGCCGGCGAGAGGCTGCCTGAGCAAAGCTAGTCAGATCCTGCAGAAATAACCGATGCACGAGCGACGTAGCTGCGGGCAGCCTTTCCGGGTGGTACCAGCCAAGAGGCGATGTGCGTTTATTTGCTCAATGTCAATCATTTGATAACAAATGCCAGTTCTCACAAGGCTTAAAGACGTATTAGCAGATCACTTCCTATTGCTAAAGCCCTTCATTATTAGTAGCATTTTCTGTTTTTTTCTTTGAAAGCTGTTACATCATTGACATCAACCCTACTTCTACTGGCGGGCCAGTGCTGGTTACATGGCGAATGAAGGATGACTTCATGTAATGGGGAGGAAAAATAATTTAATGTGTGTATTTATGCAATATAACACTTATTATGTAATTCGTGTACAATACAGACATAAACCGGAGGTTCTTCAGTCAAACTGGGCAATTTTAGCTCACAGAGTAATAAATTAACGTCCTTAACCAACTGTGAGACAGGACGGTGGCGTGGCTGCTATTTAAGGCAAGCGATTTCAGGCGTGCAGTGGGGGCTGGTCTGGCCCTCTGGACAGAGATTGGCTACTCCACACCACCTCACGCCCATCCGTAGAAAATTATTGACCATTCCGACACGGGAACTGGACCCATAATAGCAGGGAGGCCGTCTAAACGCTACGGTTTAGCTTTTACTGCGTTACTTATTCCACGTAAATGACTAAATTAGTCAGGCAGAGCTAGTGATGTGCGACAAAAAGTGTATCATCTTCAAAAAGGAAAATACACCTCCTTCCTTAATGAGTCAGTGTAATTACCTCGCTGGGTAATTTAGGCTAGCCATGAGTCACACACAGGTCAGTGTAGTGCAGTAACTGACATAACCTGGGTCATATGTCTGCCAAGCATGGCCAAGACACTTCAAAGAAAAGCGTTCGTGCCAATTAACGTTTTTGTAATAGGGATGAATCGCACTTATTGGACTGGATAAAAAGAAGGCACCTTTAGAGATTCCAGAGCCAGAGGAGATCCAGATCTGTCAGTCATAACGGTCATGACTGGCGCCCCTGTCCCATACCCAGGACAGGAATGCAGTTTGGGATATGGTACCAGACAAGCAGAACAGCAGCTATTTCTGTCCACCAATGGGGACCCGGGCTGCTCCGACTCCCCTTTACTCTTGGGTCTCCGTTTCCCTCTTTCCGATACCCACCCCCTTCACCTCTCCCATTTCCTCTTTTTCTCCTTCTGTCTATTAACAGACATTTACACAAACAGCCACCAATTCTGCGAGACCCAGAAGAGTGTTCGTGCAAGGGCTGCACAATGATTCGGCATTCATCGAACAAAGTGTTGAATCGCACAAAAGAATCAGTTCAGGGAGGTCCTGGCTCAGTATTCGGAGATCAGATGAGGAATTATTAGTTCGATATGCTACAGGACTGTACAAATTAATTTATACAGTTTAATAAAGACCTGTACACTAACCAACCACAAACACCATTTGACATCCTGGAGATGTAAATATTACGTGGCATCTCCAGAAACGTCTCGTAGAAAGATCATCAGATAAGCAAGGGGACCACATGGAAAATCTCCACAGCCTCGTTAAGAGGCTTGTTTCATCCTAAAGCTGCTTTGCAGGAAAAATGCCCTGACTGCCCTTTACGACAGGAAGATATACGGGTCTTGGCATTTCCTAGCTAACGCTAGACTCCGTTAGTTTAATCAACACGTGTTATGGAAACAGGCAAGGTCACTGCACACATGTGCAGATCAAGGCTAAAGTGCGGCAGACAGCCGCGATGGTATCAGGCTTAGAAACGACTCAGGCTCCAGCCTCTGGACAACAGTGTAGGTGGGACCAGCAGGGGGTCAAACAAGTGTGAGGGAAGCATGCTCACTAGCCTGACTCTTTCACAGGTCCATACTGTACAAGGCATCCTGGCTGCACATTCTTTCCTAACAATAAAATATCAAAGATCTTACAAGAGCGAGCAATTCAGTTAACAACTACAATCTTAACAAAGGGGGGGAAAAACAACATATACCCTACCGATGTTTAAAAATGCATAAGCAACAGGCCACACTGACACAGGCACCTTGACAAATGACTCCGTTGAGGGTTAGGAAAAGCTTTCGGAAACATGATAATAAAGGAAGATCCCAGGGATAGTCCAAAATCCTCAAATATTCCAGCAGTACTTGACATTGGCAGATACCAGGAACGATTCCACACCCGAAAGATCGAGTCTGGGGGCAAATAACTGCACATTATGAATCATAAATGGAATAAGTTTTCCTGCCCTTGCTTTGAGAGATAGTTATCACAATAAACCAAGTGGACAATGGGCGTAATATAATAAGTTCCTGCTCACACAACAGCAAAAAATGTTGCAGAAAAACCCCCCCGAAGTTAAGCTTTCCTAAAAACATTTAACTTAGCACCCCCAGATTCTGTGGGTCCATTTGGGACTCACAAAAACCCCATTCATTCCTTAAGTGGAGCAAACCATTTAACTAAGAGGGGTGCATGGCTGTGGTGGGGGGGGGGGGGAATATGGTGGGGATGCTGACTGCGAATGACCTCAGAGCAGCGTGCACTGCATGTGTCTTCCGGGCCCAGGGAGCAACGGACCCTGAATATGGGCCAGATTTCAGATCCATAAAAAAATGACCTTAATTAAAGGAGGGCTGCACTGTAAACAAAGTAAAACCAGATTTCATGGATTAAGGCCTTAAGTTACAGATGAGATTAGTCCAGGCTGCTTGTTGTAATTAAACAGCATTCTCTCTCTCACACACACACAGCTGTGGCCATGACTTATTCACCGATGACTGGCGAGCGTCTTGGGAAACCGCTCTTCAAAGAATGACAGAGTCCTTGGTTCACTGCCATGGGTAAGACTCTTGACAGACTGATAAATTGATCATTCAGTTTTTTTTGTATTAATCAGATTATTAACTCTTCCATATACTACAAGAATGACAGTGATATTTGCTTATGCCCACACTATGACTGATGTCCCTGGAATACAAACTAGAAAGCACCGAGAGCCGTCGTAAGCGTGATTGTGGGACTTTCACCATTCATTTTGCTGGCAAACACGGGTGGAAAAAGAAATGGTAATGGTGAGGCAAATTAGTTCTTCATAGCAAGCCCTGCAGTGGAGTGGCATCCAATCCAAGGGGCACCCCTGCCTCGTACCCCCCCGTCAGCCGGTACTGGATATGTGGGGGGTTGGGGGGGCAGTGCTGTATTGGGCCGCCCCATGAGAGGCCTCTGGCCATTTCGATGCTTTCCAGCAATGATGGTCGCTTAGGAGCCCAAGTGGTCAACCAAATGTGATCATTTGTAGGTGTTTGCCAGCAATGTGGCTTCCCAACATGTACATGAGTCACAAGCAGCAATCCCAAAACCCCAGGAAGTATCCTGCATAATTACAGCTAGACTTTAGGTCTGACAAACTGGTTGCAACTGGTTTAGTGTTTCACAAAAGGCTTGTGGAAGGGCTGAATTCCAGCTGGAAATTACTCAAAATTGAAAAAAAGTAAAGAAATTCAAAATATATTTAGTTTTTATTGACATATTTCATCTCAGGGACTTTGAACCATATCTAGAAAACCCAACTTTAAAAACAGTATGGGTAAAGAAAAACAGGAATAACTCATTTTCTGGATGTTATTGCGACTTCCCCGAATCCTTAGAGGCCCTGTTTCTGTTTAACACAATACTGTAATCCTGGGGAATCATACTCACTTCATTCCCAGAGTGTAATACAAAACCCTGCTGGGCCAGCCACTGACCCAATGAGCAAGCACCTCTGGGAGCCTGTCAGTACTCCAAGAATTACAATTAAAATGCAGTTGTCACCTCTTCTGCAACCAAATCCTTCTCGTCGAGCCATGTAATAAATGCTTACGTTTCAAAAAGCCCAAAGACGGAGTACATTCCCCAGGAAACTAGGGAATCCAATGGTCCCTCGAAGGTTAGACCACACTCCAGCCTCCAGCCGCAAAAGGACCACGCTCTCAGCCTTCCAGGATGACTAAGCACCCACAGAAACGGCCGATTACACCGCACAGCTGCCCTAATCCCACAGCTCCCATACGATTTGTCTTTAAATAGATCATAATGGAGATTATTTGAACAAAGGTTTAATTGAGGTGAAGGCTCACTGTTGCCCTCAGTTACAAGGTCAAGGGCAAAATTACTAATGGGATTATTAAATCTCTAGTTCTTAAAGTACTGTGTACAGAGGAAAAAAAAACATGTTTTCTAGAATAACGTACCCTTGAGCAAAGATATTCTTTTTACTCAAGTACCAGGAAGCAGACATTTTTAAAGTTCTCCAGGAAACTGTTTCTAGATTTAAAAAAAAAAAACTCTTTAAACTCATTTGTTTTTATTTGAGATCATAAATGTAGCAAGTTGTTATACATATACACATTTTTGGATGTATTGCACTGATAATGATATCAAAATATTATTCATTTCATAAAGGTCTGTCAGAACCCAAAAACTGTGCTAAATTTCCTGGGCAAATATCCATGCATAACTCTACAGATTCGATCTGCTATGTGACCCTGCCCTCAACTGTTACCTCACATGTAACAGTTGCAAATACTTATTGCCATATAATACATTTCATGATGTCACTTCATGATGCACAGAACCAAACCGCAATTCAGAATGGCTCTTATGAGACATTAAGGTCAGAGTTCAAATGCACTATGCACTTTAAGACAGTGGAGTGATGTGGACCTATAAGTTCAAGTACGTTTCACATGTTAAAATGCTACTTGCCTACAATATATGTAGAGCAGTTTCCATTCTTTTGAGCACTTTATAGCTATGTTACAAAAGAAGCACTTATTGAGGTTATATTAACAGTCTCCTGGCTCCTGGAAATACACATACTTATCACAATTCTGCAGACCTACTTAAAAGGTCTTAATCATTTATCTGTTTTCTGCATATGACCTGAAATGTGCAACAACTGGATGTTTCTGTTTTTGCACAGAATTCCTCAGCACCTAATTTAAGACATTTAAAATGCAGAAAAATGTACCGTGCAGTGTAGCATTACACGACGCAAAAACATTTTGTTAGTAGGAATATTTTGGCTGCAAGATTAATCGGCGTACTCAAGTAGCCAAAATAAGCCCCTCAAATGTAGCAGTTTGAAAATCGCCACGCCTGAAATAATCAGGCAGTCAACTTTTACCATGATAAACTGGGCCTGTGCTGGGCCAATTTTTAGGTGAAGTGAAGCCACTGCTTTTCATTTATGGCATGGAAAAGCATAACATGACTCGACACTGGTGTCACCGTACCAGCCTCTTTCGTGAGAGCTGATGTCCTCACGGCCGGTATCTTATCTTACAAAACTTATCTTGAAACTGTAACTGAAGACGTGCCCTGCTTAACGTCCCCTGGATAAACCCCCCCCCCCCCGGGCCCACTTTCATACAGCCATGCACCTGTAATCACCAGTTACACTGTGATTCAGCAGGCTGCTCTTGCACACATTGCTGAGCCTTCACGTTTGTGGCAGCATGACCTGCTGTACTGTGTGACTGCCGGTCACAGCTACCCGCTGCATCACAGTGACAGCGAGCTACACCCACTGTCATGCAGACTGGGAAAGGAAACAAACTTATAAATAAACCTGCAAACTGTAATCAGTTGGGGTAATTACATCAGGGAGGAGAACATTACAAGTTCCGAGGTCATTTAGGAGTTCCTATTTATCCTTAAATGAACTTCTGCAAAAGACCGTAGGGTCAAAATTGAACAATTTTGTGGTATTTTGTTTGCCCCTGAGCCAATAGGAAAAGCCCAAAATTTCTCTGGCCATACTCTTATGGTTTAGGGGTTACACTGGCTTCCAATTTAACAAGATTTTCCTTCGTTCACAGACATGCGTGGTCGGCCACATTCAGATGCCTGTATCTTTGCAACACCTAGGCACCAGAAAAAAAAATGTGGACATACAAGTCTTTGGCCCACATGTACCATGTAACGTAACTTATGATAAAAAAAAAATCCTTCTCTAATCTGTCAAGAGGCCCAGAATCTCAAAGGGTAGTAAAAGTATTGTCACTTTCATTGAGTCATTTTCATTGAGACAAGTTCTAGGTTCCTTTTACAACATAAAAAAGTTGAATGGTGTTTTCTGTTTTAAGGCTACTATTGAGCTTCAAACCTTTGGATTTTTCATACTGACCCAGGTGCGAACATGACCTTGGAGATTCATTGAGAAAAGGCAGAACACCATACAGGAGAGTGACAGTTAATTGTGGTACAGTATTAAAGTAGAGAAAAGGCTTAAGGTTGCATGCATATACGAAAATAAATGGTTATATTACCAACCTTTGCTCTCCTTATCGACTAAATCATTAGAGGCAAAACCTTTAATACACACATCTGCAGAACAGCGTCTTTAATGTCACTGTGGGATTATGGGCGTTATTAGAGTCTTGTCATTAATCGTGTACCTTGTTCAGGTGCGGGTTCCTCGTGATGTCATAGCCGCGCTTCTTGGTGCTAACGCTGCTGGCGCTCCGGTACCCGAGGTGCTTCCCCTGGCTCACGACGCCGGTGCCGGGGCCGCTGGCCGCATGTCTGCACAGGGACAGCAGGCTCCTGCTCGTCAGAGAGTTCATGTCTCCTGTTAACATACAGGAAAAAAAGAGGAAGGGAGAGGAAAGGAAAATCAGAGCAAGTCATTTCGCTTCAGCCGACCTGATGAAATCATAGGCTCTTCAGCAGCGCATCCAGACGTTTTCTATGATTTATTTGGACCTAGCACCATTGCTCAAGCAAGTTATGTTACTGAAAACAATAAACAACACCGGGCCTAAGCAAAGCAGCTAGCCCGGCGCTAAGCTGCAGTGATATGATCATTAAAAATGTTCATGAATGAATCGTTTTCTCTTGCACTCATCCACAATGGAGTGACCGGTCCTTCGCAACCTTCCAAGCTTACATCAGGATAGACGCACTGGATATGTTTGTATAACAATAAAACATTCTGAGTTAGCTGCAGGTTTGACCATGCACGCAACGCCGGGTAGAAGCTACTAATACTTACGCACCTCAAAAGCGATCGGTCCTACGGCGTTCCGCTCTGACTTCCTGCGATAGGTACGCGCAGCAGCTACCGGCTGCCAGTCTCTGGAGGCTTGATCGGAGGATGTTGCCGTAACGTGCCGAAACAGCTGACCTGTTTTTTTTATTCCGCTCTTTGACATTGACACTTCCACTTCCCGCTGGCTGGTCCCGAACGCCCGCCCCTCTTCGGAGGCAGCCAATAGGATTGAGCGGTGAGGGTGCACGCGGCGCTCATGCCCGCGCCCTGTTATTTTGAGGATGTACTCGAGCGAGAGGGGCATTTCATTGTTGTGTCAGCACTTTCCAGTGTGGCTAAACTGAGTTATGTCCGTAATTTGTTTTTACTTTAAACTCATATTTGTGTCTAGGGACAGAATGGGGTATGTCTGCTGCTTTATAAAACGAATGAACTCATATTCGGTATTTTAATTAATATTAATATATAAACATTGCAAGTTGCGTATTCTCCAGAACTGCAAGCCGTGTAAGGTGTTAAAATCATGCAGTCGTAATTACAGTGTAATTGTTTTTGCCAATTAAAGGGCGATAATACTTTAAAGGTGCCTAACAAGTAGCACGTAAACTTCTGATTTAACTGCTTTTCCGAGTCATGTTTGCTGAATCAGTGTATTCGGGTTAGTTCCCTTATATCAATGAAAAATGTACTGCCATAGCAACCGTTAATAATAATAATGATTATAATAATAATAATATTATATCATGTGAATGCGTTAGTGAAACCAAACTGGAAATTCCAAAAACGTCTACTACTAAATTATTCAGACATATTTAAAACAAATGATAAGGTGGGAGAAATATGATCTACTCAGATATAATGTGAATACTTAATATTTATAAAGTCCACCAGTCTTACAACTCCAAAAGCTGGGGAACACCCTGGACAGGATGGGTGTCCATTCCAGGGCACCTACACAAAAAACGGGCAACTAAGAAACACCACTTATCCTACCCACACATCTGTGACCTTCAGGGAGAAAGTGGCGGGGGCGTTTATGTCACGGGGAAAATACAGAGCAGAGGCAGGGTTCAGACCCTCTGCAGGAGTGAAACAGAAGTGCGCAGAGCCACCGAGCCACTAGGCTGCGCAAGAGCCAAAGCTTATAGCACTTTGGGAGACTGTTAGTAGAGTTGAAACACTAACGAGAAAATATTTCTTTAAATTAAGTTACGTTTTCCTCCGGGTACTTCGGTTTCCCCCCACAGTCCAAAGACATGCTGAGGTTAATTGGAGTTCCTAAATTGCCCGTAGGTGTGTATGTGTGAG
>JAODKL010000001.1:45126548-45144347 GCA_026780765.1 Petrocephalus schoutedeni | reverse complement strand
GGGGGGTAAAAAAAGAACACTGGATAGCTGGGAGCCTCCTGAACGCCCCCTACTGGCTAAAAGTGACAGTGTCCTCATGGCGGCACTAGATACATCACAGCTAATGACTGTGATAGCCGCAGCACTCAGAGGCAGAAGGCAAGCAGCTCCTAACCAGAAACAACTGAAACAATGACGTCCACTTTTAATAATCTTTGAATGCTCTCACAGGAGCAACTACAACTTATTCTTAACCAAAGGTGCCATTACTTAGCTTTAAATAGTAAAAATATATGCATACAAACCGATGTAACCGTTTCTGCCTTACAATGCAAGAAAGATCGTATAGCAGAACCTAGTCAACGGCGCCATCTGCTGGATAAAGTGCGGAAGAAGGCTGGGCATGTTTCGTGTATATTTGAAACCCCACGAAAAATTTTCTAGCCGTTCTTAGTAATCACGTTCTTACAAATTGCACTGTTCTAAGCTTTCTCGTCTTGTTTGTTTCACTAACACAAATGAAACCGAAGAATTGTCAGAAAGGCGTTTCCTGCCACCTCTGGCATTATTTATGCACAATTAAATGTTTTATATTTGGGGACTGATTCCACTCTTTTCTCAGTGGTGTTCCTGTTAATGAACATTTTGAGCATTTCCTTCCTCAGGGAGACAGAGAAAACCCCCCCATGTTTCAACAACAAAATAAATAGTTAGCAAGTAGAGTCAGGAGATCATATCTAGTTAGCCGTTTAACAGAACAAACTGCTTCTACGTGTTTATATACTTGGTGTTACTTGGGCTATTTTTAGCCGACAAGAGGCTTTGTGGTTTGGGTAGTGGCATGTTGCTGCCTACATGAAAATGCAGTTACCAGAAAGTGCAGGATGGACAGGTGGAAGGATATAGATATATGTAGCACAGACAGAGAGAGTGATTTTTGGTTTTTATTAAGGTCACTGGCACCATCAAAAAAAACAACAGTCAAAATACCATGTGGTGACCCCTGCCCACTTAACCATACCTGAGGTAAAAACAAGGACATCATCCGCATCTTGGCACTCAGAGTCCCGGGCTCCGAGCCGCAGGAAATCCCATCGCGGCAGCTTGGCTCTGGGACAGAATCCCACGGTCCGATTCCACCCCACAACACGGAGTCAGCTGGTAGAACCAGACAATTCACAGCTGTGATTCGGCTAAGAGCGATTCCTCCGTGCCGCGATCTCTCCTAGGATTGGCTCCCTGTGTCCCCAACTCTCCTCTCATTGGCCGTCAGGATAAAACCCGGGGAGGTACCATCACAAAACTGACAGGGCCACACAGCCTTACGATCCGGGCTAAAAGGGATATTTCCTTACAGTATACAAAATATATAACTAATACTCTCTTAAATAGATACAAAGCCTGTTGAAAAATAGAATTGTATCAAAATGTACGAGTTCACAGCTGGTTCCACTTCATGGTGCTGGAGACGGCAGAAGAGCAGAGCCAGGGTCAGACAGCCCCCCAACCCCCCCAGCGGTCACTGGGACTTGAAGGCCAGGCCGGTGCCGTCGGGGGGGTAGGAGTAGGCCTTGCCCAGCACGATGCGGTCCCGCAGTAGCTTGAAAAGCATGTAGTAGTTGCAGGAGAGGATGAGGCCCAGCGACAGTGTGTGGTTCCAGCACTCGGAGCACAGCAGAGAGTAGAACTGGTACAGGACCACGCTGGACTCGATGCCGATGAGCAAGTTCAGCACCCGCAGCGGCTTGTGGAACAGGAACTTGTGGGGAGGGGGGGGGGGGATCCATGCAGAGAAAAAAAGAATCACTATGGCAACCAAATCCAAAACACAGGTACGACCTTCAAAGGAAGCAAACCGGACCCAGGGCAGCCTGTCGGCATAGGGACACAGTGACCCCCTCGCCTGGGATGCATTCCCGCCCCTCCCACGCGAGCAGCGCTATGCGAGGCTAGACAAAGATGCCACACATCCGGGGATTATGGGAAATCTCGCTCCACCGCATTTATTTTTATCCTGGTGAGTGCTGCCGTAGATGTTTCATCTGAAGCACAAGGCGCACAGGCAGGCTCAGGGGCACCCGTACAGGACTAAGAAAGGGACGTAGGGGGTGACTCACATAGAAGCGGGCGTGGGACACGTCTGAGGGCAGCGCGACATTGTACGGCCCCATCGCCTTGTAGAGGGAGCGACTGTGTCGCACCAGAACCCCCTGAGGCCAGATAGTGGCATCCGACCACCTGCAGGGAGCGCAAAAGAAACAAAAAATAATAATAATAATTAATGCCACACAGCTGCGTTTGGGTGAGAGATACTTCCGCCCAGCTGGATAATCCGCCATATAACACGCATACACTGGTGAATAACACTGAAAGGCTGAAGAAAGCGTTCACATGAAGAAGCTCATCACGATAATGACGTCAGTGAGTGCTGAAAACCACCCAGCATTACATAATATGATAGAGATACAAAGATGGTATCAGAAAAGCAGAGAAACCTGGCATGTGTTTATCTGAAAAACTAAGGACAGCAATGTGTGGTATGAGACCAGGCCCCATTACCCCCCCCCCCCCCCCCCAGGCCCCAACTCACGGGTGCTGCGGCGCGTTGCCGTAGGAACCGTGCTCCAGCTTCTGCCACCTGCCCAGGTGGGCGGCGGAGCGGTGGAGAAGGTCGCAGTAGCTAGGGGGCAGCATCTGACTGGTGAGCATCACGAAGGCATTGAGCCACACCATGACGAGGTGCTCACAGGACCAGCGCATGTCGTAATACTGCGTGCTCTGCAAGAATGGGACAGGCCAAGTGACAGTGGGCTGGGTACCACCGCGGAGGAGTCCAACCATACCTGCTAACACAGCCAACCAGGTAACTAACGGACTGAGACGGATTAACATTCTGGAGTGATGTTGGTTTCTTTCATTCATTCCTTCATTCATTGATCCAACCATCTATCAGTCTTCCAAACCACTTGTCCTATCAGCAGAATAGAATAAGTCAAGACCCCAACTCAACTGACACCTCTCCCTCATTTCCGTCTGAAGAATAACTTATGAAATGTTTTGTATCAAAAGAAACTTTCTACCTATGTTCAGGGGACACCTTTCAGTTCACCTACAGGTTCCGATTTCGAGAAGGCTGCTTAACCCTAACTACTCCAGCTGAGTAAACATTGACAGCCTCAGCTTGTGGGTTACCACTTAATCATGCCCTTAAATCGCTATCCAGCCAGCTAAGAATAGTTTTCTCATCATCAGACCTGATTTGCAGGCACTGTCAATCACAAACAGGTTTTGCCCTCTTCTGGTTGGTTACTTTTTTGGGTCATAGGGGGGGGTAAACTAATGACAGGTTGGGAGGATACAGCGATCCCACCCACTGTGGGTTTCGAGGCCCTGCACCTCCTCCCATCAGTAACCAGATTTTCCTGGTAATTAAAGGGCGAGATGAGGTGGACGCCGAGGGCGGAGCCTCAACTCACCTTAACGAAGCACAGCGGCAGGAAAGCCACGTAGTAGGCGCTGAAGAGCGAGTTGAAGAGCACCTCTTTGATGCGGCGGTTGAAGTCGGCCTTGAGGGCCTCCACCTCACCGCGGATGAGCTCGGGCGACGGCGGGCACGTGTGGGCGGGCACCGGGGCCGGGCCCGACAGCTGGTCCCACAGGTTTTCCAGCAACAGCTTCAGAAAGTCCATGGGCCGCCTCGCCAAGCTGTCCTCCTCCTGGTCCAGGCAGCCAAGATTAGTGGCGATGGACGCCACATGGCCTTCGCGGTAGAAACAGCAGAGAGGAACATACACCGCCAACCTGGGGGGGGGGGGTACAAAATCGTCCGAAATACATCACATTCCTGGAAAAAGTCCTAGACCGCGCCAGCTTTAACTGGCAGTCTAGTTCATCCCATGCAAATTACAGGTGTTTTTGCACCCATAAGACTAGTACAATAGGTCCTTGGTTGAATGGTACAATGGTTATTCATGGCAGTGTGTCACATGCCAGGTTGTGTGAGGTTCGCGGTAGATGGGTGTGTGCGCGCGGTCCCGCGTTCTGACTCACGGGTAGCCCAGGAATAGCAGGCTGAGCACCGAGTGGTTCCTGAAGAGGCTGGTTAGCGTCAGGCAGAGTCCCCAGCCGCATGCTACCAGCAGGATAACACGGGACGACACCAGAAGCACGTACTTCAGCTGGGAGCTGCAGTTTGCCCAGGGGGTCTCCTGGATGAAGAGTGTCCGTTATACATAGAGACACACCGAACCATTAAAACCCCACCTAATAGGCAGAGTACAGGCCACAAACTGCGGAGAATAATACACAGATATACGTAATGCTAATGTGAATAGGATGCGATATCTGTTAGCATTATGCTAACACAATGCGGTCAACACCCGGCTGATGTCCACAAAAAGATGCAGGAGAAATCGCGCCAATGGCCGAGCCAGCGGGTACCTCTGAGGCGATGGTCCACACTAGCCTCCTGGCCAGCATGATGCTAATGAAGCCAGCCAGGTCACAGTCCATCAGATCGAAGTTCTGTAGGTACGGCCGCAAAGAAACCAGCGGTGAATACAAGCAGGAATGTAGACAGGCGCTCACACACACAAACGACAGATGCGAAAAACTAAATAACACGGCAAAAGGTTAGCAAGGTACCAATGAGGTAGAGGCTGCGGGGTTGCTGTAGGGGTACCACCAGACCGTCCTGTAGATGTTGATGTACTGCACAAACAGCGCCACCATCAGGTAGAGGAAGAGCAGCAGCTCGAAGACCAGGGCGCTCTCCAGCGGGAGCTGGGGGATACGGGAGTGGCGCACGGGCTCCGGGGCGACGAGGGCCGTGAGGGGGGCTGGAGGCAGAGCCGTGCAGTTACTGCCCCTGCGTGGGGGCAGCAGACAGGCGGGTCGGTATCGTCACAGCCCCTCCACTTCTAAAAACCACTGCAGTGACCAGCCTTACTCGTCAGTTCATGGACAGCACGTCTACGAGACCCAGTTTGGGCCCAGTTCCGAGAATAAGCGGTCTCCCCCTGTTTCGGGACACCGCTCTCCTGTCCGCCGCTCGCTGCTGAGGCGCTAAAGGTGCCACAGGGCGATGGCCAAAAAGCACCAGCTACGAACCGTAACCGAGGTGACGGTCCAGACCAGCATCGTTCTTCGCGATGGCGGCGTTTAGGCCGAGGCAGCCGGTGGAAGTTTCAGGAGGAAAACTCCGGGCCCAGGACTAGTGGCAAGCCCAAGCACGCGCCCCATGTTGGGGGGAGGAAAAAAAATTAATAAATGCACCCAGACGTGGGTATCGGATAGCTCCTCCTCAGTTACTGCGCTCAGGCACAACGCGTGGCTCGAGACGATACCCATCGCACTACGTAGCAGGCCGGGAGCAAGGCTGCCCGTTAGCCGTTAGTGTCACCAATAAACAGCAGCGTCTCTGCACTTGGTCCTGTTTTATCAGCACACTGAAATAACTGGGGCATACACGTCGCCCCTTGAGAGCCGCTCACCTGCACCGGAGCCCTGCCCCGTTGCTGCAGCCGGACCCGACCAGCGTCTGCAGCGACGGCACCGCTGTGCGGCTCAGCTGCTGCCTCGTCGGCCCCCTGCGTCCCCCGGGCATGTCCGGTGGCCCCGGCTGCTCCCCGCAGTGACCTCAGAGCCAAGCTGAGAACCGGCCAACATCTGAAACCACATAACACATGGGTATTTATTATAAATATACAGTCATTTTGCTTAATCAGTCAGAAAAGTAATAAATCGTGCGCCAAATCCCTAACTGTGATTCCATAAATTACAGAAAGCATCATGGCAGCAGCAGAAGCTATTCAGCTTGGAGTCCTACTCCACTCCTGACCAAAAACCAAAAATACACAAAGCACAGACCGGACCTGCAGATATTAAGCTGCATTTTACCAGACATAGAAAACCACACTTCAGGGGATGGGGGCAGGAACACAAATACTAAATGAAACCGTGGCAAATGATTTTATTTCCAGCTGTTACCTAGCCTAGAAAGACAGTGATAAGATGTCCCCGGAAGTAAGCTGCAGCTGCGGGGGTACAACACTAGGCAAAGGTGCAGTAGCCTTAAGAGAGATTATATGCACAAAACACTTGATATCTGCCATTAGAGGATCACTTCTCCCATCCTCAGTACAGTCTCAAGGGAGCAGAAGACCAAGAATGAACAGAAATATGCAAATCAAGCTTGTTTATGTGAGTATTTTATACAGGTGCAACACATGGGCTGATGTCAGGGACGTAAGCTAGCCAGAAAGAGCAAGATGCTTTACAGTAAGATGAGCATTGATGTCAAGCAGAAAATATGAGAAGGTTTGTTCTTTAATCCCTTTCTTTTAAGAAACTTTTCCCTGCAGGGGAAGCACCAGTGTGGACCGGACGAGTGACAATGGTAAAATTCGTCGACCAGTGGGATGATCCGTTGGGTCACCTGATGAATTGTCCCAAATATGCCAACATCACATTACCAACTAGGATGATAACTGATAATTTGAGCCTTGTCAGAAGGTAATTAGATACCCGTGCGTTGAAATATTAACTACTCAAAAGATGCTCAAAACAGATTTACTTAAAATTGATACGATTTCTAATTAGTATTAGTAGCTTGGTGTTTCAGAAGCAATAGAGAATGCTAAAAAACAAAAACAGTGAAATGCAATATATCAAACTCCATCATTCAATTCCAGTAGTTTACAGACATACAGAGAGTATTACGGTCCAGCAATGTTAATAGGTGCAAGGTTTGGTACCCGCAGGTGAAGCGCCTGAGGTGACACTCGAAGGCGATTCAAAAGCAGGCAAAGAATACAAGGCTTTCCATTTACCAAAGGTAGCAAAATACCTCCGCCCATACAAGACGTGCATTTTGAAAGAGTGATGTTAAACCACATGATTCATTTGTGTACAGCAAATATATCCGGAGCCGAAGCCCCGGTTTTCAGAAGTCGACCGCATGATCATGGGGCGATCACTAACGGAGCAGCCACATCCAGAAAGGTCCAAGAAAATAAGGTCTACGAATAAGTGAAAGCACAAGCAATGCAGTCACTGCATCAAACCACGTTTCGAAGAGATAAAACAAGTAAGTTTCTGACACACAGTCGGTACCAAGCGTGACCACATCCCCATCGTCTGTGTGCAGAGAAACGGGCGAAACTTACATAAATGCAGGGCGGCTGTCGTCGCTCCGGAGGCATCGGTCAGACGTGCAATCGGGCTGCAGTCGCGTCCTACGAGATCATCGCTTTCTCGTTTTGTGGAAGAAATCAAAATTATATGAATATATATGTGTATAAATCGTCGGCTATTCAGAGTATTTCGGTATCAAGAGATTGGCTATCGCACACGCACAAAATGCAGGGTTGGATGGCAATAATCTTTCTCGCAGAATTATTGCTTTTCTTTCTTTCTTTCTTTTTTTGAAAGAGAGACAAACTTCTACCGCCTTGCAACAAACCTGTCGCTTCTGCACGGCGACCAACGTGGCAAACGTGCGTCCTGTTTCTCTGACGTCATTAGTCTGCGACGAGCTGCGCAACGGTGGTGATGCGCGGGCCGCTCGGGGCTGCATCCCTTTTCCCGTTTTTTTTCACCAGGCGGAACCCCTTTGTTTACTTTTTCCTCCAGTAAGTTGTAGTAAACATGTGTAAGCATCACGATGACAATCTTGCATTGCTCTGGTGTGAACTGGGAAAGTATTCTATATAAAATATTATTTTATGAAGACCGTTTCTTATTCCATGAACTGTGTATTGTTAAACTTTTGTTAAGTTGTTTTGGTGATAAGTGAGTGGTTCTCCGATTACTTCAAGGAAATTGTAACTGCAGACACTTCCCTGTCGCACCCAGTCACACGTGATTAAATGATACCACCACGCCCCCTGGAGGAGGAAATTACTGCATTATTTTTGCAATCGCTCGCAACATTTGTTTTTATTATAACACTATGGTTCTGAAGGCGCTGGCTCAATGAATACCAACTGTTACCTCATACCCACCCCAGGTTATGGGTTTGAATTCCACTTCTACTCTGCATACTTAATGTTTGTGTGTGTGAGAGAGAAGGGCCAACCTCACCAACACTAAATAAAACCCTCAAATAAAAAAAAAAAAACCTACAATTCCAACAAGTTTATTTTAAATATATGAAATTATTCAATATCTTCAAAGTAATACATAAAGGGAAAATGTGTTAAATGCTAATATATTTTATACAACATATATAGCTCACGTTACAGCATAATTTTCAGGTCCTTTCAGGTCTGTAGACAGGCAGATGTAACATGTTTTATTACTAAATATAAAATTTTAGCAACTCGGTGTATATATTCATATAAATAACTCAAATCAATATGAAAGTGTGTCATCTACCAGGAAAATTACCCTGTTTGATGAGTACTGGATAAACATTATTAGTCTTTTTTTAGTCGCCTGTTCTGAATAAACCCCCCAACACACCCCAGTGAGTCATTATAAACCATAAAGATATTTACAGTAATAGTACATTACTTATCATGAAAACATTTTTTATGTATTTCTTTGTAATATAGAAAAGGAAAACTAATAAATGATTAACATTAAAAAAACATTCATAACATCCCTTTTCCACTGATGGATGGATGTGATATTTCTGTTTCTTAAAGGGGGCATTTCTGGGTTGAGTGTGCACATTCGTGGCACTCAACCAACCTCGGACTCCATCCTGACATCTCCTCTCCCTCCCCACTCCCTTCCACACATGCCACAAACACCCAGGGCGTGAAGGAGAAATGACGCATCACACACACACACACGCCCGACGAGCTGCCAGACAGTGTCAGGCACGAGGCAGGTCATTTCACAGGAAGGCGAGGCGTCGGTGCATGGTCACACGCAGTCCAAATATTTATTACCTAAGGCACTTAAGGTCCAGCTGCCATCCTCACGATTTAAAGGAAGAAATCCTGACTTCCGCACTTTAAGAGAAACGTGAGCAACAAAGTGGAAGGCAATGAACTTTCCCAGAGCTCGGTAAATCCTTGACCTTCTCAAGTAAATAAAAAACAAAAGCAGTCCATTATTGAATGATTGATTTCGTCTGTCCATATAAAAAAGTAAAAATAAAAAGTTGTTTGCATAATTCTTCCAATATTCCTTATTGCCACCTTTTCACATAATTACTACATGGTTAAGCCAAGTGGGAGGCATGGAAAGGGGTGGGCAGTCATATCACGATGCTCTTGGCACTGCGGGAACTCTTCTCCTACAAAGGAAGGCGTTAAAAGAGAAACGGAGTTAGCAGGTGGAACCACAGAGGCAGTGTTTACTGCATGTTTACTGTGCGTTTACTACAGTGTCAGTGCCTGGACAAATCTGACAGCTAGGCTTGAGATTTTCCACAGGAGGGGGGCACCAGTGTGGACTGGAGGGGTGAAGATGGTAAAAGCTGTCGACCAATGGGATGACCCACTGGGTCAGCTGATGAATTGTGCTAACCTAGAGCAAAGCCCCAGCTAACCTTTTTTAGTGTGGTGCTGACACTAGGTTACCGGGTAGGTGAGTAAGTAGGAGAGAGAGAGAGCGGAAAGAAGCATCTTACGGAGGAACGCTCGTTGTTGCGGGCTGATCCCATGCCCTTGCGCCCCTGCGCGATGTCAATGGAGGTGTAGCTGGGGGGCTTTTCGGGCCAGGTCCCCCCTCCGCGGCTGCGTGTGCCCCCTTTCCGGCTGCCGTAGTCCTCCTCGGAGGACCAGGAGCCCCTGCGCTGTGCCGGCGGCGAGTAGCCGCGGTCGGGGTGTGGCTGCGTGCGCCGCAACTCATCCATCAGGTCGTCGCGGCTCCGGGAGCGCGACTGGCGGGACCTGGAGCTGCGGCGGCGCTCGTCCACGTCCGAGTCGTCGCTGTAGCTGCGCGGCGGCCCGCGGCGCGGGGGCGACGGCTCCCGCCGGGACTGCGGCGGTAGGCTGTTGCGGTAATGGCTGCTGCGCCCGGTGCCCGCGGTGTTGCGGCTGCCTGGGCGGTAGCTAGAGTGCCTAGACCCGGGCCGCTCCACAATGGGCGGCAGCTGGATGACGCGCCGTTCCATGCCCTGCACCCCCATCTCATTTAGGGAGGAGAGCATGCTGGGAGGTCCAGGCGCATATGGCACAGCCTGGGATGCGTGCTGGTGTGGGGGAGGCATCTGCTGGAGGGAGACGTGGGAGGGCTGCGACAGCAGCGTGCTGTTCACGTCCATGCTGCGCACCTGGTTCTCCAGGTAGTCCAGGGCCGGGTTGGTGCGCAGGCTCCCGTTGCTCTGGGCGATGTGCAGGCCGCCCGGCGGCGGCAGGGGCAGGGTGCCCATGGGGATGCCCTGTTTGGAAGGATCTGTGCGGAAGGGGGGGGGGGTGTCACGTGAACCGCTGCGAACACGGCGTCTTTTTGTACCAGGAAAAGCATTGGCATGTTTACATATTTTGCGGCTTTTATACGTAAAAGTGTAGTTAATGGGCATTCATTAAACAGTAATATGTGGATAAAAACGGCAGGTAAATGCAGTTCACTATGTGGAAAGTAGATCTACTAGATCTGGTACGATGTGTTTTACACTTAAACCCTGCTTAGAAGTATAACAGTACTAAAAGTTTGTTCTAGGACTAGAACCTTTGATTCGTTTTTAAACATAAAGGCATAACTCCTAATCATTGTGCCCTGTGTTTGACAGCAAGAGGAAGCAGCATGCGTTGTTCTAGAAACCCTACCAGTGTAAAGGAGGGGGTGCATCTGCATGGACGAGACATGGGACATAGGGGCATAGATGGGCTGGCCATGGACCCATGGAGCCATTGCCTTCTGAGCATCCTTCAGCATCTTGTGCTGCATCACAACTGAATGGAGGAAGGAAGAAAGTGTGACAGAGAGAGAGAGAGAGAGAGAGAGAGTGAATCTGGTGGCAGGGGAGACAAGTCAGGATATCTGGTCACTCACAGACTGTTTCAGCAACAAGTGAGCTGACGGGGTACAGGGCTGTACCAATTAGTGGCCAGCAGCACATCATAAGTGCAGGGTGTGAGCCAATCAGTGGCAAGCAATGCATCGCAATTGGCAGGCTTGAACCAATCAGTAGCCAGCACAGCATCATCATCAAGACCATCTACTGTGAATTAAGAAGCCTGTGTGTACCTTCAGACTCATTTACAACAAGTACAGATGAAAACAATCTATGCACATGTATTATTGCATATGCGTATAGTATATGTATAATACGTGTGTGTGTGTGATCAGCCAGTGAGTAAATACCCTTTTCCGGGCAGCAGCAGGTCTGAGGACAGCAAGGGCAGCGTACGTAGCAACAGCAGTGCTGGGGGCAGCATTGACACCAGCAAATGCTAATCAGCAGGATGAGGAGGAGCCCGCCCAGGATGATGAGCAGCACAGCCAGCCAATCTGAGAAGGGGATAAGGGTCACATGGTTTCTCCTCAGTCACAGTAATAATCTAAGGGCCAAATTAAAGTGCCCTGCTGTTCAGGTAGGCGTGAGGAGGAAAAAAATCATACAAGAGGATAACAGGAACTTGCAGGCAAAAACTCGGACAGGACATTGGGCCGCAATTTATTGGCACAGCTACTTACGCAGCACCATGAGTGCAATCTTTCCATCCAGGCCTCCAATGGGGTCTCCCGGGGCAACCACGGAGCAGTAGTACATTCCATTATCCCACCACATTACCTCTGTGATGGCCAGATCTGCCTCTGCACGCACGGATGCACAGGAGAAATGTGTCAGAAATGAAGACAAGAAGATTCGCACAGGGGAACCCACTGTGCTTGTCAGGATGATCACTTTGCAAATAAAAAAATGTTACTAGATTTAGGCTTTTCCAGGGACCCAGATGATTTTCATCTGCTGCCGTATGACATGTATCAAATTGAAAAAACCACAGGAAATTAGGGCAAACTCACTGTTCATGATTGAGATCTTCCTCTGCTGGTATTCTGATCCCAGGGTGGCCTCGTTGGTGCCTTTCTTCTGGGCCACGTTGCGGATGGTACGCTGGCTGTCTGGGCAGTCATCAGCCGGGTTCTGGCCGATGGAGAGCGCTGCCTGGTAGGCTGGTGAGAGAAGGATGTGGGCATCACAGTCACCCCAGGAATCACGGGCAAGCTGACAACCTGAATCTCAGCACTGGGATCCTCCGGCTTACCTGCGGAATAGTAGTCCAGGACGGGGTCCTTACAGAAGGACTTATAAGTCCAGGTGACGACGACGTCCTGTTGGTTGGCAGAGGTGGTGTAGTCACAGCGGAGTATGACTGAGGCGAACAGGGTTGTGACACGCCGATTCTCAGTGATCGACACCTGGAGGGACAGCACCGCTGTGGGAGAAGAGCCAGAGTTCTGTTATCTCATTTTATTTTGCCCTCAAAAGATGGAATCGGCTCACATTAAAAACAATACTGTAAAATCTGCACTTTTTACAAAAAAATTACACAGACAGGATTTAATCTCCTTTAGTTTTTACACAATTATTTTCATACAACTTCACACAACTTTCATGTTTAAAGTCACTCTATACTAGCCCAGGTGGCATTTCCCAAGTTAAATTTTCTGTAAAAAAAAAAAAAAATATATGGGTTAAAAAAGTTGTGGGTAGACAACGTTTCATTGTAATGGAGGTATCATTATCACTTTCAGGAATTTTTGGAAGCTATTTCCTTTTCGATCTGGCAAATTTAGGTACCAATTCATAATCCACACTAAATTCTAATTCATAATCCACACTAAAACCCCCAGTAAGCTGTGTGTGATCTCTGTGGTATTTCTTTCACACCTGTGATCAGAATATGGATATCCTAATATATAAGGATAGCCTAATATGCTGAATGTAAACAGTAACTATGCATGCCATAAAAAAACAGCAAATGAAGTATGCAAAGAAACATGCATGCCTTGCAATGACCATGATGTCCACGCCCTTATACTTCCTCCAAAGAGAAAACCCACCCAACCCGTAGAACTGGTTGGTGATTCAAAGCAATGCTGTCAGACTCCAGTCACCATGTTTTGGTACCAGCGAGCTGAGAGAGGACAGCTTCACCAGCCGTGTCGCCACAGCTACAGAAACCTGGTAAACAAGCCCATGTTTGACTAAGCCCTCTCCAGGGTTCTTGTGAGTCTCGCAAGGTAGTGAATAACCACAGTAGGAACACACAAAAGACCCTGAGGTGCAAAGGATAATTATGGGACCTGTTATCTGGGCAGGTTTTCCATAAAACCTGCAATATATTCCCCCATGATAGCTCCCGTGATCCCTCAAATCATCAACACACTGACTGAATCATGCAGCATCTCTGGAAGAGTGCGGTGCCTGTTAACTCTGCATCAGTACCAGTTACAGACTCCGGTATGCAGTTGACACTAGTCTTAAAATGTTCACCTACTAATGCTGGCTACTACCACCAGAATGGCACAGATCTATATTCTGGCACTACAATCCTGAACGAGAGAGTGACTGAACGCAAAATAGAGTGGCAATGCCAGTGGGTGAGGGAACCTGTTTTCTAGGCATAAGGTTATAGATCCTTGTCTGGAAAATCAATGAGGGCGACTTCTCTGAGCACTGCTGATTCACAGGGCAACCACATAAAGCACACACATTTCTGATTGTATTAAAAACATGGCAGATTTCATGATGCAACGCCTTAAAAACCGTCACAACAAAATGTCAAAGACACTCTGCCGCCCGACCCCTCTGGAGTCATCGGGGAACACCAGGCGGTCACGTGACCGCAACTCGCTCGCCTCGGCCAGTTTCACTTGTACGTTATTAACTATTTCGGTATGCTATGTCCTGGGAACAAAAAACGCTACACATCAAGTGAATACGACTTGCTTAGTCACATTTTAATAAGGAAAATCCCACCTTACCTGATGGCCAGACAGCAAGCAGCAGCGCAATAAGTATCAGTTTACCCATTATGTTTCCTATTCCACAAAAAAACGTCCAGCCTTTTCAAATCCGACCTTTTCAATACTGCAAAAACAAACAAAAGCAATTAAACATAGTTCAAGCGTCGATCCTACTCCCAGCTCTGATCTTAGCGCCTATTCTCGCTTCCACAGGTTTAAACCTAGTATTTTTTAACCAGGGAATAGTACCTGAGCGCCTCCCCTTCCCCCGCCGACGAGCATCTGAAGCTCCGCCCCGAAGCAGGTGTATCAGGTGACGCAGAAGCGCCTTCACGAAACACTGGGTTGCCCACCCTGAATGCAAGTGCCTAACCAAATGCATTGCACATATGGTTTTTGAATCGTGTGTGCGATTATTCCACGGTCCGTCGGCTTTTCCACTTGCATTATGAGTAGCTCGGGTATAACATAGCATATTTTTCTGTTTTATCAGTAGTGTTTGGTTGTGGTATTGGTCTCTGTCACTAGAGGGCAACACACATCTATGAGCCCAGCCCGCTTCCAAACTGAATTTAGAAGGGGGTTCGGACCTTTGTGACGACGTCCGGTCGCAATCAGTCGGGCAAAGTACCACTTACACACTTTCGATGGGTTGTAGTCAAGTTTCGCCTTGGGATTTTTAAAATTGTATTTATTTATTTGGTTTCATTTTATTTTGCTAACATGAATGAGCCTGGCGTACCCTTGGACAAAACATGAAAAGCATTGTCATAGTTTGGTGATTAAAGAATAAGTTCTTACATCTATTACGTTGATACACTTTCTTGTAAATTTGGCCTAGGCCTAACATCTCGGCTAGATGAACTGTTTATTATAGGCTTTAGTTGTCTTGATTATAAACTACTGTATCCTTTAATGCTGTTTTTCACTACTAGACTTTAAATGGCCTTGGTTGTATTTACACGTACTATCGGCAGTATTTACACGGCGATCAACCGGGTTGCCAACTCACACTTTCAGACTCCCACGCTTACACAAGAACATCTTACATCGAATCTATATTATTCCATTATAAACCTATAATTTACTACATCAAAAGCGTTGGAGTAGTTTACAAATCCTACAGACTATTTACATGGTAGTGGAACTGTGAACACGTGAGCAGACTTGTCTCAGGTTGAAAATATCACTCCAGCCAGCTGAGCAAAGTTGGCAACCCAGGCGATCACTGATAAGACGGAGAATAAGCAGAGACCGGGGGCTTCTCGTCAGCTCAGCGGGTCCCTTGTCCCACATGGGGAAGCCTGGCACAGTTACGTCATACGGGGCCACGCACTCTTTAACATTTTCTGTACTGGTTCATGCACAAAAAAGTCTGTGTGCTCTTTTGTTTGTCACTCCCTCATGAGATCGTCCCTGATCCCTTTACAACACTCAAATACTTCTCGCCACCTGCACGTCTGGCTTTCACATAGTTTCCTGCCATTATGATCCGAGTCTGGGACGGACGCCAAGCGCTGTATCTCCATCCTCTTACCATTCAGATGTTTCCTGTCCCCTTCCACTGTGGAGTTTTCACTCAACATTTAGTCCGTATTTTGTCCTATATAAGATGAGCTTTCCAGCAGGACTTACTTCAAATAAAGAGTAAAGCAACACCTCAGTACTAAAGATCTTCCATCAGTTTTACGTAACGATGCACTCTGATGATTGTCGGGTTCCGTACCTTAAGTATCTCATCGTAAGTAATCACAGGCTAATAATTTTGCAATTGTATGTCTTGAACAAGTTATTCGGAATCATTCAGTTACCAATATTCAATTCTCATAAATTATTAATGAATGCGATCAGTCTTCAGTATTAACGGTATCAATGCAATAAAGATAGACATTGATGTTATTGTTTCTTTTATTTCTATAAAACCGTATGGTACAAATCTAAAGACAACCCATATAATAACAGAACACATGGAAATAACATATTGTACCGCAAAATTAAAAAATGTAAAAATGACGAATCTGACATTGCATATTGTTGCAAACACAGTTTCGTAACCAACTCTTAAGCGCAAAGTTTCGATGTGAATTCTATACTACGGTTAACCCCTCCCAGCCTTTGTATCAGACGTACACGATACCACACCCATTTTTGAATTTGGTTATTAGGGATCGAGCCGGTGTAGGTGCATGCAGACGTGGGTGTACTGGACTGATTGCGTGCTTTTCGAATTGCAGCAGCGAATCATTAAAGTTGAACATAAAGAATTTCATATATTTAGTTTTTATTATTAAGAGATTGTTACGGTCATCAAATTTTGGTAACGAAACTTCGGTGAAAAGTCTGCATTAGTAAATTTGTCTCTGCTACCTGTGTATATATCCGTGCATGTCTGTTCATACTAAATTGGCCGTTGTTGCGCATTTCTGTCGCGGAATGTTCTGTCTTCACGCGAACCCCAGTCTCTCCGTGTACATATCACTTGCAAGGACACAATGCACAATGTCCCTTTGCTCATGACTCATCCAGAATGAGGCACTCTCTGGCATAGAGCTGGCCAGCCACCGAAGCTCCACGGGACTGGAAGACCTCTGTCAAGGCCAGGAATCATGACAGTATTAAGTCTTTGTGTTGATTAAATAGGGCTGCCCACTCAGCAAATTTGTTTGCTTTAGAAAAAGTGACTCATATCTTAAGGGACGTCTACTGTTTTACCTATTTGAACAGCTGGAACTCTACCAAAGAACATTTGGTTCAGGATCAGGTCCTATTTTTTATTTATATATTTTTTTAACCCAATACTTATGGCATAAAACTCACAGGCCAACCTAGTCATACTATATGTAAAACACAAGCTATGTTCTTTCTTAAGATCCAAACAGCTGTCTTGTTTTCAGTCCTCCTTACAGTTGAAGCAGCTCCACTCCCAGGCCCAAACCAAGTGCCTGTTCCTCCCTCCCATGCCTATATCACATGGTTCTCTTCAGCATCCCGCCCAGACCGTCCTACAAGCTCCTTGTAGGGATTCCAATCATGTAAACAACAGTCTAGCCACTTCAGTGCTCAAACCACTGCTGCAAAGCAAGTCTAAGCCGGCGTATATATGAGGGCACGCTTTCACAGACAGCAGTACACACGTACACAGTACTTTGATTATTTAAGTTGTGTTTACACAGTTTGTGGCCTTACATGTGTGCTACATTGTTTAAACTGATATGGGTAATGATTAAAAATACAGCAGTTTACATATCACAGAGAGCTTATCTAAAATACACACTGAGCGCTTTTCATAATTTACATCCGTCTCGGGTAAGAACTGGAGGCCAGTTAACAGCAAAAAATGAACAAACATCAATCGCATCAAACAGTAGCATCTTCAAGTCGTTGGCTGGAGGTTTCTGGGCGCTGATGTCGCTTTCCAGTGGCTCCAGGGTGATGCTGTTTGATGCACAATGCAGTTTTCATGCATCATTCAAGTTGTCAGTGCCAAATAGCGTCAAGTTCATGCCTCATATAAAACCATCAGTCCAGTCACGTGGGTCTAAAGACACTCTGTTTCCTGCAGTCATTCTGTTGTGCTGCTTCCTGTAGTCTGGAAGGTGGTTATTCCACAATGGCCAAGTTGTAACAATACATATGTGGTAGCTGGCCACATGGTGGCGCCATTCCCATCATGGTTAGTGTCGAGGAGTTCAGTGTTGAACAGTAATAAAAGCCGAGAGAGCTGGAGGGACAGAACTGAAAAGCCTATGATTTTGTTGTAGGCATGCATGTACACATGCACACACAGTCATTCACACACTCAGACATACAGACACACACACACACATATACACAGTACAGACACAAGACCAGCTACCTGAGCTGAACACAAGTGCCTGCAGCCTGGGATTCGACAAAGGCTTCCCTGAGAGGCCTGGCTCTTAAAGGGACTGCCATCCAGACCCCCCC
>JAODKL010000001.1:45100911-45126448 GCA_026780765.1 Petrocephalus schoutedeni | reverse complement strand
CCCACCACCACCACCACCACCCCCAACTCCCCACTTGTAACAGTGGTGCAGTCTGAGTCTTGAGAGGCGTGTGGGACCAGTCCCATCTGCTGCCCGGGCCACGAGAGCTTGCTCTGACCATCAGCATCTGAGTCCTTCACACTATGAGAGAGTCTCTGCTAAGGAGAGTGTTCTGTTTAGAAAGAAACAACACACCGGGAGCCAGGCATTAGCACAGAGCAGCAGGCATGCAAACATTCAGTTAGTGTCCTCTTAGCGCTCAGTTAGTCAGGTCTGGGGGAAGGAGTTAATCATGGACATGGTTACAGCATTGGCTTCTAATGTCATCCGCTTTTCTCCCTTTTCCTGTCTGTGATGATACCGGACCTCTGATGCTCAGCAACTTTAAACCCATAAAACCAAACTAAGACAGTAATGCTAGCATGACTCATCAAAACCATCCGTTCCCCTCCCTCATTTAGTATACCCAGCCTTAGTAAAAACTCCTGGACAATGTTATTGTTGAACTTATTGGTTATTTTATTATTATCTTAATTATAATGTTACATTTTTTAGGGACAGCTTAATATTATTTCAAAGGGGAAGAAATGTACTGGATCAATCACATTATTTTAAGGACAAGGATCATAAATCAGGGGATGAAGGGTAATAGATACATAGTTTGATTGCAGAAGTTGCTGTTTTAGGGCTGTTGTCTGACTGACTCCTGAGTTCGTTTAAGACAGATGGAGAAGTGGACTGAAACCCCTATACATCAGTATCGCCTCTCCAAGAAGCCTGATTGGTACTCGCTGAAAGATTTCCCAGGGATCCAGGAATCTCCTAAATGTGGCTCTCTTAAATGTAACTTACCACTTTCCGGAGCTTCTCTCGCTCATCCCTGCGCTCGTGCTGGGGCCGCTTCGGGCCGGGGGTGGGCCGGCCATATGAGAAGGGCCTCATGGCAGGGTCCAAGCTCCGTTCCGAGTAAGGGGGAGGCAAGTCTTCATCCTCAGCATCCTCGCCTTCCTCCTCAGGCCGGTTGCTGGGCGACTGACTGTGGTAGCAGCTACTGCTCTTCTTGGAGCTGCCCCGGGAGGGCGTGTCGCTGTTGCCGCCGTCATCCTCGGCGCGCCCCGTGCGCGACTGCCGGGCCTTGCGCTCCAGCAGGCTGCTCAGGTAGGCGTCGTCGTACTCTCGGCCGCGGCAGGAACGCCGGGGATCGCCGTTGCTGATGTCCCGCTTCTTCCTGGGCGACGCCGGGGGGCTGTGGCTGTTCCCCCTCCGCTCCCAGTCCCGCTCATGATTCTTCCTGTGTGAGGAGAACTGGCTCCTCTCCATCCAGGAATCTGGGGGCTTCTCCACGTGCCAGGGCTGCTCCTCTTCGTCCTGGGGGTGGTACAGCTTACGACCCCGTGGTTCCGGCTCGTGGTCCCGCTCCAGCTCTCTGGACACTCCCCGCCGCCTGCGCTGGTTGTAGGACAGGGCAAACTCCTCCAACTCGTCAAGAGAGCCTGTCCTCCCCTGGGCACCAAATGTCTTCCTCTGTAAGTGCTCCGAGGCAGGCTTCCACCTGTATGGACACAGGAAACTCTCAGCACCAGCACCACCCCCGCTCAAGTACATGCCGTTGCTGAACGACAACCCTCTCCGAGCGTATACCAAGTAAAGAGATGCAGTCAGCACAGACACACGATATTACAGGGCAGACATGATGCTACAGTGTTAAAGGACAGACAGTTACAGGACAGACACTCACAGAGCAGTGTTATAGTGTAAAAGGACAGACACATAGTGTTACAATACAGACATATACAGTGTTATAGGACATACATGATGATTTAGGACTGACACACTGTCTTACAGGATGGACATGGTGTTGCAGCAGCAACACAAACACTGACCCTCTTGCTTTTCTGACACTGAGAAACGGATTATAAGCCAAATGGTAGCAGTTCCCTTGTACATGCCATCATTACACACAATCAGAGCTAACATCAATACTCTAGGTACACATTAAGGGAAGCAAAATCCCAGCCCTTCCCCTGATACCTGGCTTGGTGCTGGTCCTCCGGCCAGCGGCTGCGGTTAGAGGTGTGATTCGGTTGCAAGGCTTGGGAGGACATGGTATCTAGGCGGTCGCGACTTCCAGCGACAGGGGGTAGGGCTGCCTTCTGGACCTGCCTGTAGGTCTGCCGAAAGGGGGGCTCGCCTTCATGGAGGGAGCTGAGCTCCGACATGCTGCAGGCTGTGGAGATGAGACATCAACAAGAACACCTTGCCTGTGACCAGCCGGTCCCAATCATGTGACAATACATGTTCTCACACCAAGGTGCCAGGCGATCAGGAATACAACACATAGACACACACACAGTGAGTTAGACCAAGAGACATTCTGCAGGGTCTTACATTGATTGTAGGACTTCTTGGCAGGGTCAAATTGAGCAAGCTCCTTCTCTACATGGTACAGAACGTTCAAGGAGTCCTGATCCTTATTGGTCGGCATTCGATAGCCCCTGAAATCTACAAGAACAGATGGCATTCTGAGCTGGGCAGAAACATGGGCACACAGACAAACAGCAATCCCACGTTCCCCTAATTAGCAGGGTGTGTCCATCCTGAAGGGTCATTTGTGACCTACCAGGCTCTGCCCATTAGGGGAAATGACATCCCCAGACATCAGACAAGAAAATGATGTCAGTATAATTAAAGGAAAACTGCAATGTGGAACTGTGAACATTCTTTCTCCCTGTAGAACAGTACACAACAAGAGACCTGCCGGCTCCCCCGGCCAGGGCACCCATGCTGGTTCCTGGCCAAAGACCAAAATCAGACAAATAGTTAAAAATTTATTTATGAGGTGTGAAGAAGTCAGCTGTAATAAGCTGTCTTGAGGCACTGATGGATTTGGAACCCAACCCCCCCCAAGAAAATGATCCTGGTCAAAGTGAGAAGCAGTACTCAGTGAACAGCGGTTCTGGTTACAGTTAGTTCATGGTGTTGAAGTCATGTCATTTGGCTGACAAACGTTACAAAGGGCTAAAAAAAGCTTAAGTAGCAGGACTCACCTTGAAAACTACCGGATAAGCAGTGAAGCTCCGCTCACAAGCGTGTGTACACATGTTTGTGCTCGAGGCTTGGGCAAGGCCCTGCTCAACGCCGCGCTTGACTCAGCCACTTACCCACGGGCACATTGTTCTCCAGGGACGGCGTGGGCGCCATCTTGGGTTCGATGAGAGATGGGGGTGCGATGGAGACCATCGTGGGTACGTTGGGCATGTAGAAAGCAGGATGCATGGTTAGGGACGCTGACGCCATGGTCTTTGCAACCTTTCCAGCCTCGTACACTGTGGACGGAACCAGACAAGGATGTTTGGTGGCCGCTACCCTGGCCGTGACGAGCTGAGGTGTGAGGCTCACACACTCACGGTGCCGTGGGCAGCAGCAGGTGTCGGGGCAGCAGGGGCAGCGCACGTAGCAGCAGCAGGAGTGAGGGCAGCACTGGCACCAGCAGATGCCCACCAGCAGGATGAAGGCCAGGCCTCCCAGCAGAACCACACCCACGAAGAGCCACTCTGGGGGAACCAGGGAGACATGCTTAGCATGGCGGCCTCACGCTCCCCCAAACCTCACTGGGTTTCCTCTGCCAGTATGGCAGGGCTTTCAACCCACCCAGTGCAGGAAGCTGACAGAGCGATTGCATATGCATCTGGATACTGAAAGGTTAACGACCAACGATTCAGAATTTAATTCAGCCAGACACTTCAGGGGGGAAAATGAGGGGCCTTTTTGAGAATTTATTCTAACAGAAGCATGGCACCAAATGACACCAGTATACACCCTTAGCGACAGGCCTTGAGCACCCAACACGGTCTCCCATGGAACATTCTGCCTATTTGTGTTAACACTGCGTGTGTCTAGCACAAGTGAGTGAGAGCTAGAGAGAATGAGAGAATGACACACACAAAGGTCCCTTAACATCCAGATAAGATAAGAGTGTCCTGGTCTCAGCAGTGTGTGGGGGGGGGCAGACAGAGGAACAGGCTTTGTTTGACGTAATGTGAGTGCGGCCCTCCGATGTGTGAGGTCACCGAGGTGGCAAACGCAGGCACAGTGCCAGGAGGCTCCTGTGATCACTTCACTTATGAGACGGATCAGGTTTCTGTCCACAGGCCACACCCCCCGAGGTCAGCATGACTGATGCTGCACACAAGCGTGCACAGGCATGAGAATGTAAAAATAAAATTAAAAACATGCACACGTAAAAATGCAAAAGTGCACACAGACATGCATATATAAACAAACAGAAGTACCCCAAAATAAATTCAGCAGAAACCTCTCGTGCCTTCTTCATTAACTGAGTTAACTCTCCCTCTTGCTTTGGCATATAATTACCAGCCTAACCTCAGATTGGACTTGGCAGTAGAGGTCTTAGCCAAAACAATGCAACTTTAACACACTCTGAATCTCAGAGCGGTCACACCTGCCCCAGGAAACATGGCATCCCCGCTGCTCTCTGGGGACGGTGTGGGGCTCAGCGGGTTAGGCCTCTGTGCCTGTGGTTGGAAGGCCACTGTTGTGACAGCAGAGTAGTCACATCGCCAGTGGGCCCTAGAGCAAGGCCCTTAACCCCCCAAAAAATGCGAAATGGCTGACCCTGCACTCTGGCCCCAAGCTTGGCTCTCAGCTGTATATGTGCGCATCTTAAAAAGCAGAAAATGGTGAGATATGTGAAAGCTAAAGCATTCCCATGTACCTGTGGCAAATTAAGCATAATTTCATTCTCTACAAAAAATTTCTGACCGATAAGAGCTGAGTGTCTCACAAGGTTACGTTTATGCAGGTGGATGTTTCTCCACAGTGATACTGGGAAAAAATGTCTTTTTGTTAAGACTTTGGGGACATAGAGAGTCAACCATGAGCTAAAAGTCTGTTCATAACCTGAAAGACTCACGCTCTTCTCTTCTGCCCCACACACACAAACGGGGGAAATATACCTCGCGTGACTTATTTTCTCATGACGATGAAAGCTGATAATTCCAGCAAGAACAGAAAACAGGGATATCGAGTTCAAACAGTGAAAACACACAGCTGGATGCTCTGTGCTCCATTTGTGTTTCGACAAGGCTCGAGAGATAAGCATACTGTCCGTTGTACTTCTAAAAACATTCCGGGGCTTTTCTCAGATAATGAACAAGGGTGAAGCTATACATACAAATAACATGAATTTGTTTGTGTTACAGTCTAACACTAACCCTCCTTTATGCATTACATATATGGCATACTGCATAAACTATGATCTTATGAAGCAACTAAAGCAAACGTGACAACAGCTTAGCTAATTTTACATTGACTTCTATATGACATACTTCCTCTTTTGGACCTGCTCCACTTCCTGTAACGTCTAAGAGGCAGCGCAGAGGGAAGAGTTAGGGCAGTGTGAAGAGGTGAGCAAGTGGACAGCGGAGATAGCTGAGGACACACCCATACCTGGCATAACATCCATATCAAACCCAGGCAGGAGATCGTCCACTGGACCTACCTGACCTGGAAAGAGAAGAAGAGGAGAGGTAAAGGGCAGGACAGAGGAGCCAGCAGGGCCGGGGATCAAAGGTTCAGCGTGAGCAGAGGAACAAGGAAACACGCAGAGAGGTTATGTGCATGTGCAGGCCAGCTGGCAAGCTGGACAGAGGAGTGAACTGGAGACATCCAACCGAGGAACGCAAAATGGAGTTCTTGCCAAAGCACCGGGCTGGACAGTCAGGATATGTGAGGCATCAAAGATCGGTTGCATTTTCAAATTTAGCATTGATAGCTAACATGGAGCTTGCCAAGGCTTCACTGATAAATTCAGCGTGCTGATGCTTTGTTCCCTCTGGGGATACAGGCTGGAATTTCATGCCGACAGGCAGGTAAGGAGTTTTCATGAGGCTTATTTTCATATTAAGGCTTTTTTTCAGAGATGAATCCTGTCTAGAGCTCAGATCTAAAACCAATAAAGCTTGTTATGAGTCAAAACATCCACATCAGAAGAAAATTAAGTAAAAAAAAAAACACATACCTCTGTTTTGAACAAGAACCATGCTGAAATGGACCCAGTCAGTCTCACATAGCTGGCATAAGGGATTTTTTCAGCTTAAATGCATCTTCCTATAGATATTTTTATTAAAGATTAATTTTCTCTGTTGCATTGTGGACTGCTTTGGAGGACTGAGAAAAAAATCACTTGGCAAAACAAAACAAAATGCTCTCTTCTTTCATTTTGCACTTGTCTAGTAGGCACTGGGCCATCATGGTGTTTTGTGTAACTTGCAAAACTATGTTTGTGCTGTATTCTCTGCTTCTCTTTGGACAAAAGCATCTGCTAAATAAATAATTGTAAACGTAATGGGCAAAAAATGAATTTGTGCCAAGGGGCCGTCGTTCCAGCCCCTGACACCAGAGGACGACATTGAAAAGCCCTCAATTCATTCTCAGACGACATTCAGACACACTGAACCTCTTCCAGCTTTAGCTCTCTGCTGAAGCAGCTCAAATGGAACACAGCTGTCACCCTCCACGACAAGCTGGACGACTCCAACTCAGAAGCACCAACTGAACCACAACAGTAGAGCAGCCAGTGCTGGAAACTACGCTGTGATATCTGTTAGCTAGCAAAGAGTGCAGCATTTTAAAATATATCGCTTGTAATGAATTTAATAATTTAGGGACAATTTGGAGACTTGAAAAAAAAAACAGACGTGGTAAAAAGATACACATTTGTCTAATATTAACAGAACAGGTTATCTTTAGCACAGAGCACACTTGTGGCTAGTGTTTCTAAGTCTACCCTGACTGGGGGGATGGGGGGGTGACTGCTATTCCTGGAATTTGGGAGTTAAGCAGTGAAGTCAGCACCTTCTCCACGTGGATCATGGTGAAATACCTTTTATCCCAGCCTAATTCTTACCGCTTTAGTAATTGTTAGCGGTGGCTACACTCATCCACCCAAAGACTCCACCCATCAGGCCCAAGTTACTGGAGTTCACTGGATTCAAGGTGAGGTCTGTTGTGCGCGCCTGACATGTGCGAATCGCGTGCTGGCTTCTTCGGCACACCCAACACTGCTCTGAGCCCTGTGTTTAACGAACTCACACAAATGCTGCTCTGACCTCTGACCTCTAAGTCCAGGATAAGCACACTCCACAACCAAACTCCCCACCACTTCCTGAAGCAGTTCTGGTATCAAGCGCATACCCTGACCTCCCAAATGTAGATCTGAGTGATGGGAGCCAGATCATACCCTCCTCAGTCCACAGGAGGATACTGCCAGTCATGCAGGTGCTGACAAAGAAATATTATTGTATCCTGAGAATGATGAATATAGGAGAAGTGGGTGAACCTGGGAGGGCCCCCCATGTGGATGTTTAATCTTGATTGCATTATGATTTGCTCCTTCACTGCTAACCGCAGAAATACCAGATGGAGGTACACAGTGAGTGTGTGTATGGGCTTCAGGGTTTCTAACAAAGATCTCCCTGCCTCGGTGCTATAAACTCCATCAACTATCTGACTTGCCCCTTCCTGGCTTGGAAGGCTGAAACACTGGACAAATCTCTCCATACCTTTGTGTTTTCAAGTGTAAATCTTCTCTTCCTCTCTCTCTCTAATTTTACCTTGCCTTTGGTCCTGACCAACCAGAAGCCCCTTTGTCCTCCATAGCATCTCGGAGCCCACTTGTTACCATAGCAACAGCTTAAGCGCCTTACTTTGGAAATTAACTGGAAATGAATGGGAAGCCTGTTCTTCTACCACACTTGTTACATCTACGGTAGGTCCCAGGGAAAGAGGGCAAGATGAAAAGATGCAACACAGTAGCGAATCGTGACCCCAGTGTTTAAGATGGGATCCCGACCCAGCATACAGAAGATGCAGCCCACACGGGTTTTGGGCAAGGGGAAAAGACCAGGAGTCTGTGTGTTGACATGCCAAGAGACAAACAAAAGGCCCACTCACTGCGGATCAAAGGTCCGCCTTGCAGTGTGGATGCCACTCCCCCATTGCCATGGAGCTGTCTGTGGCTGTACTGTGGACGCTGTCATGGTTTAAGTGGCTTGTACCAAACGGCACGGGGACAAAGGCCTGCGCACACGCACATTCTGCCCCCGAGCAGCAACACTCAAAATGTTATTTCAGGCTAAAATCACTGATTTAATCAAGATTCTCTGCTTGGACCAACAAACATTCATAAGACATGCTCTCAGTCGTATGTACCCTGTGATGGCCAACAAGAGCGTGTTCCACTCAGAAGACGGGAACTTTGGTGATGTATCTGGACTCACCCAGCACCAGCAGCTCCACGTGGTCCTCGTTCTGGCCCTCCAGATCATCTGAGATGACCACCTTGCAGTAGTACATGCCGCTGTCGCCCCCTCGCAGCTGGCCGGTGTTCAGGTCAGCCTCTGGGGGGGGGGGGGGGGGGGGAGGCGTGTCATGGCTATGGAGGTCATGGAGGGGTGTTACCCCTTTTTGGCAATATCAGCGAGCTCACGTGCTGCACAGGGCCAAGCTCAGCAAGAGACTTGGTTAGTTTATTTTTCTCACAGGCTGGGCGTGGACACATCTAATCTCGGGGTGATTTGCTCAAACAAGGGGCTTTCCCAGTGGTGCAGGCCAGCAGAGACACTAAGAGGCTGAAGGGGGTAAATGGGACAAGATATCATGGCTCACAGCCTGCTGGACATGCTGTTCCTCATATCTCTCATATCTCCAAGAAGCTCTCCTACACGGTGCTGCGTATCAAGAAAAAAAGCATTAGGCCGTGAGTCAGAGGAATGTACTACACAGCGAGGCTTCCTGTCAGCTATGGATGGGGTGGGGTCTGAAGACCATTCAACTGAGAAAAGGCCCAGTTCACAAATCCTACAAATTTATGTCAGGGGAACTATGTAGGACCACACATGTTTACAAAAAAAAGAACATGGTCATCAACATGTGTGAGGCATGGTGAATCCATCCCTAAAAAAATGTTTATTTAACTGGATAGTACAATGGACAAGCATTACGTTGCCTAAGGGCAACAGGGCATATCCCGAATCCTGAGCCCGTGACCTGAATCAGAGACCTTCAGGTCACAAGTACCTGTACGTGTTTCAACACCGTGCCCATCCCTTCCTGCTGAGGCACCATCCTTTGCAGATGTCCTTGTTGTGTCTAACAAACATCCCCATGGGCAATTAAGAAAAACAATGACTCCCACGGACATTGCCTCAGAAATGCTGGAGGGCCAGAGGAACTGAAAGCAAAGAAAGATTTATCTATAGCTTTTCAGAAAACAGAGAGTGTGAGAAAGAGAGAGAGAGAGAGAGAGAAAGGAGTGTGGGGATTAGACAGCTGAAGTGGGAGACGCTGCAAAAGGGAGAGCGAGGGAGCCATTGTTCCCTCTCCCCTGCTGCCCATTGTGCAAGGAAGTAAACAAATTAATTTAGGCAACAGGAAAAGTCCAGCACAATGAGGGACCTTTCAAGTTTGGTTTTTTTTTTGTATAGGGCACTCTGCTCTAGGATTGAGGTCTGGTTCTGCGAGCCTGTACTGAGCAGCAGATAGGCGGATGGGGCTGAACTAACTGGCAAATGAATATATACAACACTTGAACTGGATTTGCTCACTCACAGGAGGATCCAGAAAAACGGTCACATGTGAGCGAGGATACACAGACACCCCCCCCACACACACTATGAAGTGTGAAAGGAACCTCCTATTTTCATGATCTGTCCTTCAGCCCAGAGGAGACATGCATTTTACAACAGGGGGGTGGAACAAAGTAACCTCTTTCAGAGACACAACACCAGGGCCGTGAATCTGCCAGGCAATGGGCCTAGATAAATCTACAGCAGGCCTGTGAGCGGCATTTAGCTTCTCTCTTTACACCCAGCAGATCTGAGGTGTGAGCTGCTATTCACCACACTCCTCTGTACTTCCAAGCTGGTTCCCCCAGCCCCTGGTGGGGGTCTTACTTTGTAATTTCAGAAACAGCTCCCACACAACTCAGTCCTCATGCCCTCCCTGATCCATTCAGGGGAGAAAAACATTGTGAGACGATCTTTTTTTTCTGCCGCACTCCATCACGCGACATAAGGCGACGATAGAGAGCAGCACAGTGATAAAACATGTCACCTTATAACCTGAATGTTGTTGGCTCGCATCCCAGGAGGGGCCTTAGTGAGATTTACTGGAGAACTACTGTAGGCACCCTGAAATATTTCAGTGAAATAGGCAGCTGCACAAAGAGGTAGAACAGTATGTAGTGAAAAGCCAAATTAAACACTGCAAGCTCTGAAAGGTCAGGAAAACCTGAAATCCCATTACTGGAAAGTGTTCCCAAACAGCAGGTATGCACAGGCGGACATGGATGGGAAACATCTCCCCGACACAACGAGGGATTACGTAACGTTCATAATCAGATTGTGATGACTCAATGACAATACTGAGGGACTATAATTACACTGCGGATTAAATGAGGAATGCAGAGTGCTGGGCTGAGAGATACGCTATAGGCAACATAAGCCCTGAATTATGATGACACTGTAATACACAAAAGGTAATCATAATACTTACTCAGAGATAATAATTAAAACATCAATCACACACACATACTTCATGTATAGTAGAAAAGGTGATATATACTGTTGATGATGGAGATGTCCCGTCCCTTGTAGTACTCAGACAGGGTCACGGAGGGGCCTTGTCCCGAGGCCACGATCCGGACTGTTCGGCTGCTGTCAGAGCAGTCCAGGTGGGAGGTAGGACCCAGCTCAGAGGCATGCAGCCACAGGCTCTTCTGGAAGCTGAAGGCATCGTAGGTGCGGTCGTGACAGTAAGACTTGTACCACCACTGGACCACAGCCGTCTGACTGGAGGCGGTAGAGTACTGGCACGGCAGGACTACTGACTGGAAGAGCATGGCGAACTTCCTCTTCTCATGTATGGTGACCTGCACGCTGTCGCATGTCCGCACAGACAAGCCTAGAGATGAAGGGGAAGTCATCAGACATGAAGAGGAGGAGGAAGAGGGGGGCTGGACAGCTCAAATAGGGCCTCACTCCTACACATTGGTGGGTGTGATCCCATGCCTGCCTCTGTGCGTGTGGGCTTTACAGCCTCTCTCTAGCAGTGTTTGGGTTTCCCTTGGGTACTCCTCCCACTGTTTTCAAATGACATGCAATTTAGGAAGATCAGTGTCTGAACTGCATGTAGCTGTTCCCATCCCTGAGCTTCCAGAGATAGACTCCAGGTTATGGAAAATTTAATTTAAAAAACTAAAAATTATGAAGGAATCTTTTCAAAGTAAACTACAAATCTACTAATGAATTCTTCTTATTCAATACATTTTCTAGGGCTATGTATTTGATGCGGGATGACAGTAAACCTGGGGTCCATGTCAGGAAGCACAGGGTAGGTGGCAGAGGGAACCCGAAGTTCCACACACACACACACACACACACACACACGTTTGTATTTATATCTTTTTGGGGACCATCCATTCATTTCTATGGAAGTAACTCTAATCCTAATTTTTACTTTTTGATTTCATTCAGATTTTCATAAAAATTAGGTAAAATGTTACAGGTTTTTATCATATTGTGGGAAAATCTGGTATGCACAATGTAAAAATCACAAAAATGTGCATGCATTCACACGCACACACACATGCACACATTCAATTTGACACAACATCCACTGATGACTATTATTCAGTTTGGTAATGGCTGTGACCATCACCAAACTGTTTGTAAGACCAATAATTGTTTGTAAGACCAATAATAACCAATAATGACTCAGCCAAAAGAGCTCAGAATAAACCTTACTAGACTCACATGGACGTCAAAATCATATCATTAAAATAATTACCTGCCTGACACTGAGTGAGTAATGTCTGGGACACATTTCTCATCCTCCTGGCACACTCTGTGAAAGAGGACACTCTTTCACAGTCTAGCTGCACACAATTTACTGCTGAGCTCCACTCTCCAGATCCTGAACCAGGGCTATGCCAGAGCTCCACACCATGACTAATGTTCATGCACCATTACAGCTTTACAAAAGACCTTAGCTGGAGGTAAGAATTCATCTTAGACGGTCCCTAGTCCTGGACTAACTTTATCAGTATTGGTGCTGGGGGGAAAATGGTTCAGCTTTGGAATAGGTAGTCATGTGGAACAGAAGGTCAGTAGCAGGGGCCCTGCAGGACTTTGAGGAGCCCTGAGGAGCCCAAACCATTGCAGAAGAGTAAACAGCCATAAACACTAGAGCTGTAGGGGAAACGCAAGCACGTTTCCTCAATAACAACGCCCCCCTGGGTCAATTCTGGATGAGCAAAGGAAGCCATTTAAGTCCTGATGGAACTCAGGAAATTTCTCCAAACATTGCTGAGATGCACAGGCAGCAACAGGAAAGATGTCCTCACCCCACCATCAGAGTTACAGCTATCCAAGGTGCTCACTTTATTAGGTTTTAAGGAAAGCCCAGAAGGGGGGTGAGGGATCAGCAGCGGACCCAGCAAACAGTGTGTGTGTCTACTCCTACATTCCTCTCCCGGGGTACGTCCACATCCAGCACTGTTTCATTCTGCATTGTTTTATGCTTCCCCCCAACCCCCATCCCCCTCCCCCTTTAAAGATCCTGCAGAGATTTGATCAGAAGTACCAGGACTCCAGCAAGTAAGACAATGAACTCAGCTAAAACAAAAAAAAAAAAAACTTTAGAAATGACTTGACTTGAGAGAAGAGGAGGTGCTGAAAGACCCACACTGACTGAGCTGATATAAACCAGAACACAACCCCCCAGCTAACAGGCCTTTGAGCCCTAAACCTTAAACTCAGCAGAAGAAGATACTGACCAGGCTGGATGACACCTACTGGACGTCCAACGTGACAGAAAAATCCATAAATAAGAGTGAACTATTAGAAAATACACATTATACCTAACAAAAATTTACTCAGTTTAAAAATATATACTGCTTTAATGCTTTAACGTTTTTCATTGCACGCAGAAAAATAATGAGTGAGCAAAATGAGATAAAGAGGGCAAGTCCGCGCGCAGTCACATCTGATAAAGTGCAAAAAGTAAGTAAACGTTTTCCGGTGGGGGGGAGCTCATCCCGGTATAATTTAGTCTCACCAGGGAATCAGCGGTAAAATAAGGTTTCGGAAAGGCTGCATAATTGCAACAAGAAAAAAAAAGAGTGACGCATAATGGAAATACTTTTCACTACTTAGCAAAAGAATAATGGTTACACATTTTGACCCAACACAAATTCTCATAAACACTCGGGTTAAGTACAATCTTATACTCCTCTTTGGCCAAAATACACACTGATATATTGCACTTATCATTTTCGCCATTAATCACGATAACAGTATCCGTCTGCACGGCCCCGTGGCCGCCTATTTGGTAGTTTTCCAAAAACTCTACTAAATAAGTTTAAGTTGAATAATTGGTTACTACCAACGCCAAAAGCCTTACACACGTTTAAATAACAAAAGCAGACTAATAAATGTGTGAAAAATAATACCACAGACTAAAAAGCTATACTAACATAAAGAGAACAAACAGAACAATAACCGGACCGTTATTCGAAACCTCACTATCAACCTGTTACATGGTTAGATCAAGGTAAAGTTAAAAGAAAAATAGATAACTTAATACACGAACGTACCTGATAAACAAACAAATATGATCCAAAACATCGCAGGTAAAGTCATGTTTTCCCAAAGTTATCGGCTCTAGAAAGGATTACGCCTCATCTTGCCCGCTCCACTCGGCACCTCATTGCCGAGACCGTTGCGTGCGGGAATAAGGGGACAGATTTACCTCAGAAGTAACGGGGATGTACCACTACAGCAACGGGGGTCCAGGGACCGCCAGAAAAACACCCGCACTTTTTAAAGGGCGGCCAAAATTCCCATTACAAATTATGAATGGATTGTATAAAATTACACGCGTCTCTCTTCGTCAGAAAAAAATAGGTCATACCGTTGTGTGACAGTAAGCTACCCAAAGTACCGTATGGTATGGTCCATCAGGTTGAAGGCGAGGGAAAGTTTACAGATAGTAAAATACGCTGTTTTTTGGTGATTCAAATATATAAAGTAAACAACAGTAAACTGAATGAGGTTACCACTCATGTAATTTTGTATATTATTGTTATAATAATAAAAATTATTATTATCATTATTGTTGTTATTACTGCTTATTTATTTTACAATTTTATTAAGTGTATTTATGTGAAAGAAGTTAATGGACCTGTTTCAGTCTTTATAAATGGACATCAACACGTGGGAAAAGATGCCTTCGGCTGGTTAGTAAAATGTTAATTTGCCTAATATTAGAAAATGTCAGTTAGTCATTAACTAAAGCTGTGTGACCATAGTTAACTCCAGACGAATCGAAGTCATATAGCTTTCTGGACTTTTTTTAACTACTCGTTGATTTTCCCCTCATAGTACACATGAGCACTGTATATAATTCTGCAATTTATACATTAGGACGAATAGAATAGACTTAACATGTCCATTAGCAATCAGAAAGGACTGCTTCTGAAATTAAACGATTCATTCATAACTGTGGTTACCTAATTTATTTCACGCTTCCCGTTTCATATTTCTGTGGCATTATCTCATTATCGCTCAGAAGCTGATCATTAGTTCCGTAAATGTTAAATTAGGTTTACAAGCTATGTAAAAGTACGATTGTACGTTCTGCGTGGTGTGTCGCCCCACTGCGTCGAAATCTTGCATTTGCTTGGACTCAGTATGTACTGTTAGTGCACTTTATAACTTTCGAAGAACGAACACGTTTTTTCTTTAATATGACTCTTTCGTAAAAAAGGTAGCGGTACTTGAATATAGGATACACACAACGTTATATTAAAATAGCATAATAACCCCTAGAAAGGAAAGCAGGCCTGCCGAAAGTGGTTAATAAAAACAGTTCTCGAGTTTTCTATAAGACATTTACGACAATAAATGAACGTAATGTGTTACTTTTGTTTACATAAAAAATACGAGAAATGTATTAATGCTGAGAGGAGACAATATTTAGTTAGTCTGTGAGCATGAGGGGGTGGAGACGAAAGTGACGTTTTTGCAGGAAGTTTGCCAAAACATTTTTTGTTGTTGTTTACCAGCTAATGAAGAAAGCCCATGTGAAGAAAAAATTGGAAGAGAAACTATAGCGATTTATGTAGTTTAGAATATAATTATTGCCTGGATTGCGGAGCCTACTCACTTCCTAAATAGACTTCGTCACGGACTCCTTCTGTGTTGCTGGGTCGAATCGCGGTTTTAAGGTTATGTAGTGTATTTATGCTAAGCTGAAAGATGAGACAAGTTATGCAAGGTGTGATACTCACACCATGGATTTCCTCAGGGAATAACCGGTCATGAACTGAACTACCCAGAGCTAATTGAGTTTTTGCACACTGACACATGTTTACTCATAGCTTTGCCAAGGAAAACCAAAACAAGGTACAAATAAAAATAGAAAATTAAGGTACCACATTCATTTCATTCAGATCAACTGAACTGCAACACAAACTACAAAAATATTTGGTATACACTCTGTGGAATGGTTTTGCCAACTAGAATCCCTCACACCTTAGATTCTTGGAACTTTTACATGTTGTACTGGAAGATTTGAAAAGAAAGCAGCCTAGAAATTCCAGTCCTGTATACACGCCTCCAAGATGGCTGCCAGACATTTGAGCAAGGAAGTTAACCTGAAATTCTCCAGAAGAAATATTTAGATGCGTATAACAATCCTTGTCACAGCATATCAGATGAATGACTAAAATACAGCCAGAGACAGTGGTAGAAGGCAGAGCAAGGCCATGATCTGGAGATCTATGTGGAAGAGCTGGTGAACAAAGTTTAGCTGAGTGGTATCCATTTTGCAGGAGTCAGGGCAAGACAAAAACTGAAAGTAAAAGGATGAATAGCCATACGTACCACGGCTATGAAATGGACTCCATCTTTAACACCTTACCTCAGTGATGGCAGACCTTAAATAGCTCCATGTTCTGTAGTGGACAGGGTGCTTTATATAGGATTTAACTTAATTTCATTTAAAAAGGAGCATGTCTGAATGTTTTGGTATGCTATAGTTCTGGAAATCATTTTCAATGATTTTTTAAAATCCATATGAAAAACATCAAGGTTGCAACCACTGGATGGGCCTAGAGCAAAATTTATTTATTTATTTGTTTGTCTGTTTATTTATTTAATCAGTGGAGACACAGTGAGCCAAGCTGGAGAGCCGTTCACTTCTCCTGACCTAGAGTGTGTAAAAGATATGGACTCAGCAGGGTCAGCCCTCATATTCATCACCAAACACATATTTAAATGGCACATAAGGCTTATTTCTATTAAACCAGCCACCAAAGAGAAATTCAAATTAGCAAAATATCACATTTATTAACAAAAAGAAAAACACATTACAGTAAAAAGACTCAAAATATTAAATGATTTTAAAAAAGTAAATATATATAAAAATACAAATACAGGTATAGAATATAAGAATTTGCCCTGATGAAAGAATCCCACAAAGATGAAGTATACTATAGAGTAAAAACTGTAATAGGAAAAAAATCCCCTGAGATTAACTTGATCAGTGTAGCAGGAACCCCGATTACATCAGTACTAGGAAGACAATAAGGTCAAATTTAACTAAAACAGGCATAATTCACAATTTAAGGCATCCTTTGCAACTGAGCTGTAACAAACGGACTAATTCATGTCAGTAGTCGGCCCCTAAATGGTAACCCCTCGAGCCCAAGGACGCTATGAGCACAGGCAAAGCATACTTCATAAGCACCTCCCTCATGCCAGCAGTGGGTAGGGCCACTCAGTCCATTTTCCTGGGTTTGTTGGGGGGGACACTAGGTGGTCTTTCACGGTCATTGTCAGAGACCTCATCATATTGGTTGCGTCGGCCATTATAACGGTCGCTTCGTTCACCACTGCGGTCACTCAAGTCATCGGACGAACCACGTCTGTCGCGTCGGTCATCGTTTCGACCCCGTCGGTCATAGTCATCGCGTCGGTCATCGTATCGATCCCGTCGGTCATAGTCATCGCGTCGGTCATCGTATCGATCCCGCCGGTCAAAGTCATCGCGTCGGTCATCGTATCGATCCCGCCGATCATAGTCATCGCGTCGGTCATCGTATCTGTTGCCACGGTCATCATAGTTATCCCGCCGCCCACTATAGTCGCTCCGGCGGTCATCATAGTTATCCCGTCGGCCACTGTAATCACTCCGGCGGTCATCATAGTTATCCCGTCGCCCACTATAGTCGCTCCGGCGGTCATCATTGTTATCCCGCCGGTCACCATTGTCATCACCATGGTCCTCATCATCTTTGCCATTCTCGTTCCGCTCGCCATGGACGTCCAATCTATCCTTGCAGTCGGTGTGGCGTTCATCGTCGTGGTATTCCACCGTGTTGGCCTTGGCGAATGAGTCATTCAAGGCTTGCTCAGGTTCCCTAGACCAAGAGGACATGGATTATCTTACGCAAAAACCCAAGAAAGACCCACGGGGGAGATGGGCCACATGCGGAAGGTCATACCCCATCTCGTAGCCCTCTGTATCCTTCTCCCTCCGGCGGCAGCAGCAGCAATATATGATGATGCCAAGCAAGAGGACAGCAGCCAGACCGACTCCAGCAATGATGGCTGTGGAGCCGATGCTCATGGAGGCTGCAAGGAACGAAGATCGGAGACAGTGAGTAATGGAAGAGGTGAGTAGCAGTTGTCACAGAGGGCTGTAAAGGACAAAAGACTCACTGCCATATTGAATAGCTACATGCATCTTTCCATTCAAACGCGAAGTCTCCTTGAAACATTAAGGCTGTAACAATACAGTGAACTACTCATTTACTCCTACTTTAGTGCTCCAGTTTGGCAAAAATATTCCAATTATTATTTATTTTTAATTTAGCAGATGCTTTTATCTGAAGCAACATGCAGTTGAGAAAGCAGGATCAGCCAGTTCTTGAAGCAGTTGGGGGTTAAGGGCCATGCTCAAGGGCCCAACGGTGAAATCAGTCTGCCGACCATGGGAATATGAGTCGGTGGTATTAACTGTGCACTCCCAGGTTTAACCCCAAGGGGAGACAACAACGTAATCAAAAGGAAGCAGGATAGACAAGTCGGTGACTCACAGAATGCTAAGGTTGGGTGAGAAGCAGGCAAGAGACCTCAGTCCTGAACAGCTGTGATGCTAAAAATTGAAACTGTACTTCCGGTTCTCTGAAAAAAAAATGCCACACTGGGGGGTACTTACGGAATGTGACGGCCAGAGTATAATTGCAGGATTGGGAACGAATCTTATTTGTTGACTTGCAGATGTAATAGCCAGAGGTGTCAGTAGTAATATTGAAGAGAGACAATACACCACCCTCTACAGGAAAAAAGAAACTTGCATTTTTTCAGGGAACTCACTATGGGAATCTATTTCCATGTACAGTAGCATTAAATCTGGGACGCGAATGGGTATCAGGACACGTACGAGTGGTGGCCTTGGGTGGGAAGGACCTGGGCTTGTTGGTCGTGTCGTAACTCTCCCAGGTGTATGCGGGTGGTGGAGAACCTTCACTGGATTGGCAGGTCAACCGGATGTCTTGGCCTATTGTTGGCGACCCCTGGATCCCACATATAGGTACAGAGGGAGCCACTAATATCGAAGAAAGAGAGGGACGATGAAAAGCAGATGGTTTCATTTCAATATTATTACAAGCAGGTAGACTCAAAAATCACATTGTGACTCTGGGGCTGTCCACAGCAGTTATTATAGTTCAGATTTTTTTTAATGTAGTTTTTATATTACTTGTTGTAATTTTGGGGGTTGCAGGCTGTTTGGGAACCCATTATCGGGATTACGTTTCCCGGAATGATTGCCATCAAGGAGGAAAAATAAAATTATTACTTTAGCAGGGTTCGAAATAGCCAGTATCGCATCGCAGTTTGCGATGTAAAAACACCTACCTGCGAAACAATTGCCTAATTCCCGTTAAAATGATTTGCAGCAATTGCTAATCAACATCCAGTTTTAAATTTTAACTTTTTATAAAAGTGAAAAAATCCAGCCCGACCCCCCGATACTCGCTGGCAGCGCTATTGACGATCTTGTCCAAATAACCCCGCTGCCGAATTAGTTTTTCAGGCTTACGCTAGGGCCATGTGTTCAATTCATTTTCAAGTTCGTGGATGGCGCTCTACTCGCCATTCTCAGTCGGGGTACTTCGTTGCATGATCGTTCGTAGCTCTTCGGCACTAAACCACGCTGGCATCATCTGCTTTCAAAATGGCGGCAATTTTAAAAGCAAAGGTGCAGTCGGCAAGCTTAGTAAAGCTTGCTACTGTTAGAACATGGGTAACCCAGCTGGACCCCGATGAAAAGTGGATTGCCTACCAAGTAGTAGGTGATTCTGTTAGTAAACTTTACGACGCTCATGTAGTAGTTAGTGCTTCCGATGGTCATTTTTAAAACTTGCTAATAAAATTTCAAAACTGCTAACCAAATTGCAACTAAATTTTGATTGGCAAAACTGCTAATCAAGTTGAAAATCTTATTTGGAACCCTGATTTAGCTAAAAACTATTCTAAAACAGAAACCATGCATTTCACGGATGTCTTCATCTGATTTCAGTTAGTTTCAGAAGCACTAGATATAGTTTCATATCTTATTCCAGTTTACAAAAATGTTCTGTTATACTTTTAGAGTCAGATTTTCAAACAGTAAGAACCCTGGTCCTCACCCAGCACCAGCAACCGGGTTTTGGCATTCGTGTTTCCTGAAACATCTTTTGGGATCTGGACGTGACACTCGAAGGTCGCATTGTCTGACATCATTAGGTTGGAGAGAGAGAGGTCGACCTGCCCAGTGGTGACCTGAGGATTCATGGAGGCTCTATTTGTAAATGCGGGTGACACATCCAAGGTTTTGTCCGCAAAGTAGTAGGTGGTCACCATATCCTGTGGAGAAATTCATTTTAAAAATAAATGTCTGAGCTGAAGACCATATCATAAAAGCTAAAGGGGAAAAACTTGATTATACAGTATACATTAAAGTAATAGCAAATAAAACTGCAAACTCCAAGTTTCTACCTGGTTGATCCTTTCATTTTAAAAGGAAATTATGGCAGAAATCCATCAGAACAGGAACACGTAGGAAATTGACTTATTTAGCATTTTTTAAGCTGAACAGTGAGACAGAAAGCCCAGGCTCACCACTGAAGGTTCATTGGGGTCGTTCCCTAGAATGCTCCAAGAGGCGGTGACAGGTGATAACCCCAATGCGGACACATACTTGCAGGGCAGAGAGACGTTATCACCCCTGGCGACCTCGTAAACCTTCTGCGGAATGGTCACTTGGATCCCAGAGGCGGCGGAGAGCACTAATAAAGACAGAACACATGATGGCAAACAAATACTGGCATGCAGGAAACAGATATTTACCACAAACACACAGTGTTAAAGTGGGTATTTAACCCTTTTCCCGTGATAATTTCCCCAAGGTAAATTTGCCTACTGTTTAATGATGCTCTGGGGTCAGATTGACCCCAAACACGGGATAGGGGATAAACTCAGACAGTGAGGACAGTATCTGCGAATTGTCCTTGTCAACATGCCCACTGTCCAGGTGTTTTATTAACTTACTCTACTGTCAAAAATGATCCATAGAAAAATGACCAAACTGCTAGTTTTATTTAAAAACCAACGCTTTCTCCCTTGCTTAACTGCCTAACTTCAGATTTGATTCGGAACAGAGAAACAAGAACACAGCATCCCAGTCCTGCGGCTTCCTCTGTAATACGCAAACATCCCCCCATTTTACCCAAACTAGGTCCGTCATCTGCACTGAGCTGAAAACTAAACTAGAAAGACTACCAGAGAGGAAGGAAAATGGGCATTTAAGTGATACTGCACTCCACACTGGCCTGAAAGGAAAGATGACACACCATCATCTTGGGAAGTTCGGATCGACGCTAAAATATCGATTTCCTTCTGAACATTTTGAGTTTGAGAATCAATTTTTAAATAGATAATATAAAATGTATATTTAATATTAAATTATCAGGCTTTAAAATGAATGATTATATGCATATTATTTTAGGGAGCACAACATGAAGTAGGTCTCCTATGGGGTGGGAGGTATATTCAGAGTTGGGCCTGACACTGGGTTAGTGTCATGATCGGCAGGGGCGTAAGATGGCATCCCCCCTCCCCCCCCCCCAAATTTGAATATGGATTCATTCGTCTGTCCAGCCTCAAGAACAAAAAAAAAAATAGACCTTAATATTTCAATTCACAAGCTGTGTCCCCCTCAATATCAAAAGCCGTCTTACACTGTTGGAGATCGATACCAGCTATAGCAGGGGTGCCCAGCCCTGCAGAGCTTATGGGCAGCCCAAATTTATTTATTTATTTGTTTCAACATAGCTGACTCTAATTGAGATGCTTCTGAAGGGCTGATTATCCTTATCAGGTATGTTAAATTAGGGCTGCACCTAAGCTCTGCAGGGTGGTAGCTCTCCAGGAGCAGGATTGGGCAGCCCTGAGCTATAGCAACCTAAAGAGTCACAAACTTTGGCGAGGTGGCTGGCGTGAGATTTTCAATTCGAGACAAGTCTGGGGATCTACAAACTACCCCACCGCTTTTTATGCGACCAATTTTAGTCTCATAATGTAATAATATAAACCTGCTGGCATATTTCTTGCGTGAGCGTCACGCCAGATGCGTGAGAGTTGGCAACCCGGAACCTTGGAACGCATCGAAAAGGAGACCAACGATATTGTGCATTTCTACTCACTACTTTACGTTTTCTTTTTTTTAAATCAACGTGCCAGACTAGCTGCAGAGCTTTCGAACAGGGAAGTCAGTCCTTTGGAGTGAACGCAAAGATTTCCCAGCAGCTTTCCCAGCGACACGGTGATCTAACACGTTCCCGTTCAGCGGGAGAGTATGGTATTGGGATTACTGAGACGCGTATGAGAAACCAAAGAGTTTCTGTGAGAGCGTGTGAGGAAACCAAAAATCTGTTACTTTTTATTACTTATTATTATTTAGTTCCGGAGCTCCACACCGGATTCTAAACCTGTTGGGTTATAACACACACCTTGGAGTGTAGTAGGATTCGAATCACGACAACTCATCCAAACCCTCCATATTCAGTTATCGAAACAATAATAACTTGTTACTTTCGTATCATTTTATATACCATAACTACATTTTCAATTAATTCATTACATAGGAACCACACCCAGACGCTCGGAAATTCTGGAGAACTAAAGTATTAATACATGACGTGCTATCAAAACGTTTTTGTTGTCAAAATGTATGATATATATATATATATATATATATATATATATATTAAATTGGCCCTCCAGACGTAATTCTCCCGTGCAACAGGCCTACAAAAGAATGATCTCGGTTTCGATCACCTTCACCCTGGGCGTGGCACTAGTCCCCAATCAAGAATTACAGCAGTCAATTACCTGCGAAAATGTAGAATGCTTCAGTTATCCCCATTTTTCCATACGTCCCAGTAACAAAATACGACATTTTCGGTAAAAACCTCGCCACCAGAAAACTTTTACTTAGATTGCCGCACACCTGCCCTCTTTCCCCCCGCCCCGCCCATAAATCATATAATTGAAAGGTGAGACAGCCTATAGGAATAGGCAGAAGTTACGTTTCCGGCTTCTTTACAAGTCTCTGCCTGCCCGCAGCCCTTCCTGGATTTTTTTTTTATCACGTAATGCTGAGGATCGGAGAACTGACGTGCTGGAAGGCTGATTCCAAACTCGAAGGCAATTCGCTGTGTTAGTCAAATGGGAAAGTTTAAGTTCAGTATATCAGTATTTAGTCCAGATACGCGTTGTGTGTTGTGAGTTATAGCTCTTCTTTGATTCCGTATCATGTTCTATATGTGTAACATGCAACGCGTTCGTATTCAGTATTTCATACCATATTCATTCATGATTTTTAATAAAAAGAAAAACATATGTTGGTTTGTGTGTTTATGTGGGTGTGTGCATCGCTTGTAAATTTGCTGAGGGCTGCTTATAGATGAGCGGACGTTTTAACATTTAATGCTTAAAGTTGTATCTCATGTATCTCATTGTAACTTCTTCCATTTTTCCATACGTCTCAATAATAAAATACGACATTTCCGGTAAAAGTCTTGCGACCAGAAAGCTTTTACTTAGGTCGCCGCACACCTGCCTCTTCCCCCCCCCCCCCCCGACCGTAGTCCTAGGTGTCTTTCCAGAAGTAGGTAATGTCGTGCTCCATCGCCCCCGTGTGGGGGTGTGTGTACAAACATTGAAAGAAAACAACAACAAATAAAAGGCATCGTTGAAATGTTATTTATTTATATGTCTGAGAGCCCTAGGGCCCTAACAAATTTGGAGCCCTAGGCAAGATTTTTGTTGGCGCCCCCTTGCATCGCAGTAAATTCCGCTACTAGTGTATATATACTCAAATCTTTTATTTAAATAAACCAATAGCACATTCAAAATAATTAGAAAGAAATACAAAAAAATATGAACTGAATATATGAAATACAATATAAATAGCTTACATAAAGTATTAGATTTAAATATTCCCAAAATAAAAAGTGGCATAACTTACATTATAAATAAATATAAATAAGGCACTGCACAAAATAAGACATTAAAGAAATCAGAATGCACAAAGAATTACAAGGATTTAAATAAAAATTTTATCAAAAAGGTGATCTTACAAAGGCCTCTGGTGTTGCTTTTTATTACTGCTTTAACTTGAATGACTTAAACTGCACCACCATCTCCTCAACCGCACATAACCTGCTACAGCTTTACTCTCCTGGTCCACATCAAGCTGCATGGAGGGTGACTGCCTCAGTTTACTGACATACTGGATCTTGCCGAGAATGTCATACCATATGGCAGTACAAATGCAAAAGCGATAGGATCCAATCTCCTCAGCCTGGTTTGCCCAGCCTGATACCTTACTGCCTTGATGCTTTTTATTCTGCTTTCCCATCTGGTCTCAGCCCATGACTTCAAGGTGATTTTCACATATTTCAGGAGGACGTCCCACCTAAGGGTGGAGGCTGACAAGAGCTTGAATAACTTAGTTAAATTCCCAAAGTAGCCGAGGGCATCTGGTGAGCTTTTTGCAGCATCAGCTATTACCAGGTTTAGAGTGTGGGCACCACATGGGACAAAAAAGCTCTTGAGTTCAGCTGAAGTAGCTTTGCCTGAACACCTTTGTTTTTTCCCTTCATGTTGGCGCCGTTGTCATAAGGCCGGCCTCTGCAGTCCTCAAATGGGATATTAAGTTCCTCTAGCCTTTTTAAGATTAGAAAGCCCAAGAAATGCTCTTTAACTTGAGGGATGTCTTCTTGTGACACTATCCTGACTGTGATAGAGAGCTGCTCCTTATGACTCAGATCAGGGGTACAGTCTAAAATAATGGAGAAATATTTGGATATTTTGATGTCTTTCACAATGTCTTCTGTTATTATAGAACTGATGTAGTCTATCAGTTCACTTTGGATTGTTTTGCCAAGATAACTGACGTGACTGCCAGCTCCACTTTCTACTCCGCTGACACGCTGCTTCATCACTGGATCAAATCTGGCCATAAGCTCCACCTCTTTTAGAAAACTTCCATTGTCCAGTTTATTTAATGTGTCTGTGCCCCCCCCTAAAAGCCATGTTTCTTTCAGCTAAAGACAGTATGTACGTAGGACATCACACCACCGTTTTCTCTCAGCCTCAGTGCGCGCCATCTCGTTTGTCTATTGTGAGCCCTTTCGCGAAACGGACCTCCAAGTCCTTTCATGTTGCCATGTGAGCATTATGTTCCTGGCTATCGTCATGGACCTTGAGCAAGTGACTTGCATTTGTCCAGTCCTTTAGTCCTTCCCTATTCAGTCTGTTCTCTCTTTTAGAAAAGCTTTTGCAGCAGAAGCAGTGCAGGCTGTCATCTTTTTTAGAGTACTAACTGACTAAGAGCCTGTTAAAATAGTCATGTTGACACCTTCTTCCGTCCTTTCGTTTAGGGAACGTGAAGCTGTTTTCTATTTTAAATGGACCTCTGTGAACCAACTCTGTTCGTACCTTATCAGTTAGAAGAGATTGCCAGTCAGCAGGGTCTATTGGAGCAGCAGGAGATGCGCTTGATGCTGCTGCATCACTGCTGGATTGTGCTGCTGAGGTGGAGGTAACAGGAGGATTTGCAGGTGTGGGTCTGAGAAACTTCAGCAGCGCATCTCAAGGCTGAAGAGGAGTATGTGACACCAGTCTAATAATAAACACATGATTTCAAGAATAAAATGAAATCAAATAATATAAATGAAAAAAAAAATCAGAGATGCATGCACGATATAGACTGTACTGTATAATATACAATGTGCTTTTTCTGATATGCAAATTATATTAGTATAAACCAGGGGTACTCAACTAGAAACTCAAAAGGTCCACTCACCAAATTTCCAATCGTTCCAGGGTCCGAAACAGTGATG